>JBAIAA010001816.1:0-32975 GCA_037893245.1 Crossaster papposus | reverse complement strand
TTAAAACAAACGGTCAATATTAAACACCATTTACTTTTGTTAGCCTTGCATAGTTTATAGTAAATATTAAGACGCCGACTTGTTTAAAGTTGTGTTCATAGAAGCTGGAAAAACCAAGAAAAATGTGCTTTTATTGCAGTCTGGTTCCTTGACTACTTCCTTCAGACAAACTTAATTAGGGGCAGTGTTTGAAAACAAATTGCCGGCTGGCAATCTGTTAAAATTGATACAAAACTCTGCTTTCCTTAAAAACCACATCACATGCCGTCATTCCACAGAATGGCCGAGTCTCGGTTGTTCAATTACAGTCGAGTAAGGTATTTCATAACAATTATTTCAGTAGTTTTTTGGTTTTTTTTATGTTTGCAAATGTTTGACATTTTTATTTGTTACCTGATTTCATCCCCTGGTGCCCCGTGGACTTTGCCGAATGGGTTGAAATGGGAACCAGTGCTGGCACAGCCTGAAAGAGAGACGAAATAGCCATTCAATAGTTTAGTCTTATGAGCAATCCCACGATGAAGTGGATGAAATGTGTAACTTTCTTTAGAACTTCAAGCATCGATCAGAACAACAAGTGTGGAATCAAATTAAAGAGGACAACAAGATCTTTATTTGTATTATGTGCCAAAGAAAACAAATCGTGAGAAAGTGGCATTAACTTACACCCCTATGGACCTATGTATGAACTTAGTACTAGTTAGTAGCGATATTTTAGGACATGCATGTACATGTAGCTTAACCAGTTCGCGCCGGATGACGTATATTAACGCAAAAATTTCCCCAAATTCAAAACGGATGACGAATAAATACGCCAAGTTCAAGTTCGGAAATGTATGTCAGCAGCGCGCAAGGCCGGAAATGCGTGGGTGTGCTACCCAGCACTATCGGCCTGAACACGCTTCGGATCGAGTTTCGTTAAAAATAATCCCGCCCGTCGGCTCGGCGATGTAAAAATAATCCCGGCGCGAACTGGTTAATAATTGGTACATGCAATTGCAAACGTACCTCCAGTGTAGTCACCGAACTCATGGACATGAAATCCATGTTTTCCTGGAGTCAGTCCGGTCAACTCACCCGTCACCTTCACGGTATCACCCTTGAGATGGGAGAAGAAAGGGGAGGGGTTATATTAGCTGTAAGCTTTAGCTGCTAGGGCATGTACATGTCTAGCTAGCCACGCGCCAGAGTTCAACTTGAACTTGAAGTTCAACAATGTCACTGCCACTGCCGGAGTGCCGGGCACATGAAATCGGTGCCACGATGTCCTCAATTTCCCAGCCAAAAAGGAAGAACAAAAAATCTAAAATCACTTACGTGTTGCTCAAAGAAAACCTGGCCATTGACTTTCTCTCCATGAAGCTTGCACACTGCCTTGATAGACATTTTGGGCGACTGAATCAGCTACTTCGGCGACGAACAAGAACGAGCAAGTGAACCTTTTGCAGAGTCACGCCAGATATAGCTAGAAAAAGGTCAATGAACTAGCCTAGATTTTGTACGGAGGCCTATCGTTGCACCGAACGAATAGCCAAACTGCTAAAACGACACAGCTAAATAAAACAAAACAAAACATCTTTTAACAAAAAGGAGATAATTTTACACGATATCTATACAAATTTGTTCTTAAATCATCTATTTTTCCCTTTTAAAGATATTACCTTATGCCAAGCTGGATAATTTATTGTAGTTGCATGGTTTGTAAAGGCCTCCATGGAGTAACGAAAAGCGCCCTCATTATGGTAAAATTTGACTCTCTATGAGCCTTTTTCGAATCCCTGGCTTCTTTTTGTATTAGGCTTAAGGCGAATATAGGCTCCCAATGCAGAAACTCCAGCTATAATTCATGATTCCAGTACATGTTGTGCTTCAGAAACATTTAATGAACCTAAACGTGCCAATATTCGCTTTCGTTTATATTCGCTTTTTAGTGATTGGGAAGTCGGAGGCAAAGCCAAAAAAGTACTTCATAACACGTCACAAATGCAACCATTACAACCATCATTGTTGCAAGACATTGGCTCGACAGAAAAATGATCATCCTATCCGACATGTGATCTTTAATATTCTTTTCAATTGTTGGTGGGTTGGCCATTGACTTGTAAACATATTGACACCCAAGGAAAAACCGCCCCTAAAACAAATAAGGTTTTTTCAAACACTTTAAAGTAGCCATTTTGAAAAAGAAAATAAAGATCAGTATAGACTTGAACTGAACTTTATCTTTAATTCTCATGCATAGTGTTTCTCTAGCGACCCGTGAGGCAGCGTTTTCGCTTAACACTGCAAGACAAATAATCGTCAAATTTGAAGGTGTGTTTTATTTTAATGAAATTCAAGATCGAACCACCACATACGAAATGTCGGTTTTGCGTAGAATTTTTTTCTTGAACCATTCGATCTCAATTACCGGACTCGGATGTCTCTAGAAAACAGCAAGTTACAAAACAGCCGTTTTGTGGTATGAATTTGTCATAACTCGTCTGAGACCAGATGCATATTGAACAAAAACAAGGTGAAGGTTAGGCCTTGCCCCGAACGGAAACAAATCCCAACCCGAATCTCTAGTCATCGATAATATAATACTGAGGTACCACTAGGGCCGATCCTATGGTTCTAGTTCGGCCTTGCCCCTAACGGAAACACGAACCAACCCGAATCCCATATAGTCATCGATGATATCAATAATGAGGTACCAGGCCGACCCTGTGGTGTCATTTCCTTCCGTTATGCACAGTGCGTGTATACCAAAGTTATACCAAGCTAGGCGGGCCTATAAGGTATCACAGGATATAATGATAAAGGGTTCTTTCTTAATCAGACAAAACCAATACATGGCATATCGTATGATAAAACCTGTACAGTTTTAAAATAAAGTTTGTAAGTTTAAGTTTATAGCTCTTAATCCATGACAGTACGTTTTCAAAAGCTAACATTATAGACCATAATACCCATACGAATGGAAGGAAATGGCTGATGTTTGGAGCGGCAAAGATAGAGAACTTGTTTTTTTTTTTTTTTAAAGTTATTAGCCAGTCGTTTTCCCATCTCAAAACTTCCTCTAGATCCCTATATCAAGAGTGCCAACCACCTCACTGAGAGGAGTATTAGAAGAGTTAGGGGAAACACGGATTAGAGTCGAGTCGATCGTCAGCATACATAGCGACCAGAGACAAAACTATCTCGTAAGGTAATTGCAAACGGTTTAATCAAACCTTTGAAAAGGGTGGAAATATTTACAATTATCACGATGGAATTATATAGGTGGATGGGTTTTAAACTTGCTTTTAATCAGATACAAAATGTATTCAAATACTCAAAATAATATTAATATAGATATCACTAGTGCGATTACAGTTAAAATGACTGGTCAAATAATAGTCTTTTTAGGAGAAAAGGTTTTTCTAAAAAGTTGTACCTATAAAATAGAGAGACTATTCTTAATGTTTCCCTTAATGTTCCTAGTCAAATTTTGGGAATAATCATTAGTTTATGGTCGCAAATAGCTTCAAATCGATTCCTTGCCATGTAAAATCCAAATTTACAAAGTTGGGTGCAAGAGCTTTAAGTTTAGGTATGGGTTAGGTGTGGATTAAGTGTCGTTAGAGTTCAGAGTGTACATGTCTATGGAAATACCCCCAACGGTACCATTTCCCGTAAATCGAAATAAAATTACCATTCTTACGCGTGATACAGTATTAAAATAAACCGCCTGCGGTTCTAATGCAAATACAAATAAAAATTGTAAGTACATGTACATGTACATTCTTCTTTCAAATTACATTTTTAGTAAGGTTTACATTTACATGTACATTGTACTTCCAAATTACATTTTTAGTAAGCTAGTTTTCATTGTAATTTTATGCCTAAAACAGCCAACTAGCCAGATAAACCGACCAGCGAAACCAGCAAATTTGTCTGCTATTTTTGTTTCAACATGACAACACCGCCAGTATAGTCTTAATAATATAAACGGGCACATGTTGAACAGTTACTAAAGTCAAATAAGTTAAGAGGGCCTAATATTTCGATCTTAACAAGATCTTCTTCAGAGACTAAATGACTGTGTACAAGAAAGTACTAAAGTGGTATTGAATGCAGCGGGCATTCATGCCACGTGAAGCTATACCAGATTAGTACATTATTATAAGTTACATGTAGGCCTACATAATTATTTACAAGAAGTCCACGCACAATTATGCCTGAAATCAACATTGACATTAATTGCTAATTTCCATATACGTGACCACATCCGTTTTCTTGCCTAAGTTCGAGTTTCCCGCGCGAACTTGGTCTGGGACTTCGCCAATCGCGAGGTAGCCGGCCTCATTCGAGGCAGAAGGAGCCTCTCTAGCTGTGGGCGCGGTTTTTAACTTTTCCAGGCGAATGGTGGCCGTTTCTCTGTTGATGTGCTGCTGGTTGACGGTCTCTGGATCGACGTATCCACCAGAGGATTGGTACAGTGCGTTGTCAATGAATCTATTGGGGGTGTGGACTTGAATTATCTGCGGTGAGCCCGAAACGTCGGTTGGCGAACCGACTTGGGAGTAAACAGGCGGCGTGGATCCTCCGCTCGTGGGTTGTTGGTATTCGTGAGAGTCTACAGTTTCCTTAAGCGGCAGCGAGCCTGGAGTCGCTCCCCACTTCTCGTCCGGGTCGAAAATCGTCGCGTACATGTACATACCGTCCGTGCCGGAGCCGGGTACTTGGTGTTCTGGGGTAGGTTCCCCGAAGGTGCTCGGGGATATGCGAAGCTGGTGTCTGCTGTGGGACCTACTGGGCTTGCCGCGCCGTCGGCTCTTGCATTTGCGGCAACAGCAGAATACGACGAGTGCTAGGAGCAGGGCCACTAGGATCGATCCACCGATGATGATGCCAATGGTGGCGGGGTAGGAGCCAAAGAGGAGGAAGGGCTCACCGGGCGGTTTGTAGGTCGATGTCACCGTGACCGGAGTGTCTTCCGTACTCGCTTCTGGCGTCGTCCCAACCGTCGAATTAACATCGGTGTTTTGCCCTGGATCTTTCGTCAAGATGACTAACTCTGTGGCCCCCGTGACGCGCTTTCCATCTTGAAAGGTCGCGGTGCAGTACACGTTCATACCTTGGTCCTCCTCCTCCACCACAAGCAATCGCATTCTACTGGGACGGTTGGAAGAGAAATAAGCCCGGTTGCTTCCAAGGGAGGGGACAGTGTGCCAGTTGACACCGTACGTTCGACTGGTGACGTTCGGTAAAACGGCGCAGAGAAACTCGGCCACGCCTCCTATAACGATCGGGTTTAGCGTGGAACTGACTGTGACTTCAGGCTCGGGGAGAACGATGATTGGACCGACGGTGCACGTCCTCGTCTCGCTGCTTCCACAATCGTGGAGAAACGCCGTGCAGTGGTACATCATCCCTTCATGGTCATCTGAAACAGTTACGGTGATGGTTTGGGCGAAGGTATTCTGTATAGAGTTATGGGTGACCATTGAGTCGATAACGGTACCATCTCCCAGCGTCCATACGGGGCTGACACCCCGGGAGGTACAACTGAAGAGCACGACGTCGCCTCTCAAAACAGCCACAGATCCCACGGGGTTGCACATCTCGGTACTGTCGTAGTCAACCACCGAGGTGATTTCTTTAGACACCGACTGGACTACATCATGTGAGCCGGCTCTAGGTTGGTACACCGTGCAGCTGTAATTTCCAGAGTCCTGCTTGCAGACCGGTTCGATGGTGAGCAAGGAGATGACATTGTCGGGTTGCCCCGGTGGGATCATGGGCAGGGTGAAGCGGGACGAGCCTGGACCCGGTAGCAGGGTTCCATCCCATGAGATGTGCTGGTTATCTTTGCTGAATGCGACGACCTGACCATTGCTGACGGTAGCTACACACTGTAGGACCACGCGTCCATACTCCTCCGGTGCCGAGTTTGATATCGACAGGAAGACACTAGAAGCCTGGGGCGCTGTCAAGTCAGCAAAAGTACCTAGAACAACGAAAACCAGTAAAACTAACTGCGCCATTTTAGGGCCTGATGAACAACTCACCAGAAACACCAAATGTTCCTTCGTTACACAAATCTCACGTACTATCTCACACGGAACACTGCATAAAACAAACTGATACCAACATTTGACCAGTGTACTTTATCTAAGCAAACCGGATATTCAAACCACGCGCACTACCTATTTAGGTAGCTAGACTCAACTTCCTGTTTGTGGTATTAATGGTCATACTGCCAACCACAGATCGTCCCACTTCATTTCTAAATACGTTTCCAATCATAGTAAGCCCTGGGTTGAATCTGATGCTCTGATTGTACAGTGACGCTATAGTACCGGTCTCCATTCCATGTAGCTGCTGATGATGAGCACAAAACATGCTTAGCATGAAAACAGGGTTACAAACGAAACTTTCACGTGCCTCTAATCGTCTGTGACTGGTATTCAGCTGAGTTTTGCTTAGCATGAAAAAAGCTCATTGAGTTTTGGGTAGTAACACTTTTTTACCGAGCAATCGAATTTTTAGGCTAAGCCCTTTTTTGTACTTAATATAAGCCTACAGCTCCATAACATTGGCCCCATTCTCATTGATGGGGTTTATGCAGATATTTTCATTACGTATAATATATTAGGATTTTCAAATAAAGGTAGTACACGTACCATGGTACAAGACTATGCTTTGAATATCAGGGTGACGGAATTGTACTACCGGGAAGTATTTAAAGCGCGGTCAGACGGTTTACGAAACGCCACAAAAACAGCAGTTAATATTACACATCGGTCAAGTACGGACGGACATCCCTTTAGTTCTCATTTCCGATGAGCTATTTTCGGCTCCCAACCCAAGAATAAGGTAGTGGGTTGTTGCCAAAACAAAAATAATGGTTCAAATAATAATTCAAATCGACTACCATAGATAGATGGCTATCGTTATTTTCTTTAATAAAATCAACCCATGACGACCGTCTCGTTGCTATAAACAAAACGAGACAATATTTTAGCCGGCTATAGTGAACTGCAATGCTTTTTCCCAATTTTATATTTCTTTTGCCTACTCTCAAAATTATTCGCCGTTCTTAAAAATAACAGAAATGCATGGATGGGATGTGCCAACATTTCCTACGCCGAACTATTTTATTTAATACTGTCGGTTTCTTTAAACCGACCCTATGATACAAAACAAAACCATTAAAAAGTCATAACAAAAACTTTTAAAAAGAGAGAAAAAAACAGGGAAAAAACAGTTAAACTTTGGAATGTAGTGGATATGAAATTGAAATTAGGGATTTGCCATTTGTATGTGGACTTGAAAATTTTAATTCATTTCAACTATTAACATGACCAAAATATGCTTTTCAAGTTTTCAACTTTCGGCTCTTTATGTAGTTTTTTTTTCTCTTTCAATATCTGGTCATTTAAATAAACATATCACAAAAAATATATATAACAAAATTATCTTCCGTTTGTAGATTTATTATAAACTATAAAATTACAAAATGCTGAAGTAGGACAAATATTTAATGAACAAAATCTTCTGTCATTTGTACGAAATACATAAGAAACATTATATTATTAAATACTTTCTCATGTCAAAACTTCAAGCAAAATTAATGTTTATAGACTTAATTTATACAAAACATTATTTTATTATATTCTAGTGCGACAATCCAATGAAAAAAAATCAAATATTTCGCACTTAATACCTTGGCTTTATCACAAAAATAATCTTTATCAGCTGCGAGTAATCTTCTTTCATTAAGTAAAATACAAACAAAATGTACAAATCCACAATTTACCGAAACAAAAATACAATTGTTGGTCTAAATTTAACATTGTACACAAGTCGCTATAATTTAAATGACATA
The DNA here is from genome assembly GCA_037893245.1 of Crossaster papposus. NCBI lineage: Eukaryota > Metazoa > Echinodermata > Asteroidea > Velatida > Solasteridae > Crossaster > Crossaster papposus. The sequence goes on along the minus strand of JBAIAA010001816.1, from coordinate 25,120 downwards.
ATTATTTCCAAAATCCTCATGGCATACATTGTTGTAACCATATACAGTTCCATTGTTCACTGCTCCTCTCCTTACAAATTTAATTATAGATATACCACTTACTACATCCATCAAAATCAAGCAGAATGAGTGAATAAGAAGCAGACTAAGTGATGGTTTTTAATGGAATTGGTTCCTTAAATAAGAAAGAAAAAAACTAGTGTTATACCGTCCATCTCATAATTTTACACTTCTCCAAATCGATGTCCATTTTGTACGTTCCTTTCCAGCGGTCTTTTGCCATTTGGTCCCTTTTCTTGTTTTAGTCGCAATATCGGAAGAATGTTGCATAGCTCGATGGATGGGCGGCACTCATAAGTGTGGTGTACACAGTAGCCCTAGGAAAGACAAATAATAACTATTATGTTAGCTTCAAAGCCAAGCAGCAATAAATGTGGTAACAGTATATGCTAAGCAGCGATGAGTTACTACAAACAGATACTTTCGATCAAAGTGCAAACTCTCAGTCTTCCAACATTGGTTACACTGTTTTACTTACGGGTTGCATACGAGATGTACAGAGAGAACCTCCAACAGAGCGTCGAGATCGATGGCGTCTTGGCCAATCGCATTCATGGCCTTGTTACCGGGATCCCTATGACCAACAAATGGACATACAAACGTAATATTACAGCAAAACCTTCTCTTTATAAAGTTTATCAGCCGAGTTACCACCAAAGCCCTTAGCTACTAAATCTGTATGGTGGCTAGGTTAAAATTAGGCATACTATTCTATGACCTCCGTGCCCCAACAAAGGAGGGCGCTTTTTCCACCTTGCAACGATGCCCCATTGGAGGGTTCATACAATTTAATTTGCTGTTTTTACACGTCGTTCCTCATTCATGCGATACATAGATACCAGGGCGATTGGATAATCTGTTCGCAGACTCTTTGAACCAGTTCGTGTTGGATGCCGTGTGTACAGGCAAAGCTTTTCCGAAATTCAAAATGGATGACGCATAAACATGTCACAAGCAAGGCCAGAAATATATGTCAGCGACCAGCTCGTAGCAAGCAAGGACGAAAATACCAGGGTGTGCTACCTACAGATGCCAGCCTGAACTTATCTCAGAGTTTGTGAAAAATAATCTTGCGCCTGGGCCTGGTCAATGCCCAAATAATCGTAGCGTGAACTGGTTAATGGTTAATTCACATACCTGCGGTCATCGTCTTTAGGGGGTGATGTCCAGTGGTCATAGTTAGTCTCAAGCACGAACCATCTAGGAGCAACAACAATGAACACGACACTATAAGAATAAAACGTCTCAATATACTTGCTCGAGTCCTTCCACATTCTCATATGTCTGTCACAAGTCTTCTAGTCCAAACTCAAGTCATACGCTATAATACTCAAATGAACTAAGATTGCACTCCGAAACAAACAGGCCATAAAAGTGTGCTTGTAAAGAGTTCAATCAGGTCAACCCTGTGTCATAGGTCATAGGTCATCAGAACAATTAGACCCTAGCCCATCTCCGACTCTGCATCCGAGTGAGATATATTGATATATTGAGGCAGTGTTTATAGACTGATGATTTGCCGGCAAGACGCTTACCTTCCATTTGAAGGGTCAATACGCCAGACGTCGATCGCTGTAAGACGTGATCTGGTGATGACGGCGCCCTCTGTTGGCTTGACCCCACCAATGATGTAATAGTTGGGTGCTGTTTCAGGGTGGTAGGCAAGGCGGTGCAGTGCGCCGTCAAACGTCGCAGTGTCATTACGGGCAAGTGCCTGCAGAAGGCAGGGAACAAGTCTAATCAACATAGATCAATAAGACCAATAGTGCTAAGCACAAAAAAACATTGCTTAGAATGGAAATTTTTCCATGGCAAAAACAGGGTTACAAACAAAAGTTTCAGGTGATGGATATACTACGTATATTGTTTGTGACTGGTATTCAGGCTTAGCATAAAAACTACATTGAGTTTTGGCTGGTAGCCTGTTTTTACTGACCAAGACTGTTTTCTGCAAAGCAAAGATTAATTAGCCGCTCCATGAAATTGGCCCAAGACGAGCTGGCATTGTCTAAAATGAAGCTACTTTTCCACAACTAAACTGTTTTTTTTTTTTCTGTTTATAGGGCTATAAATAACGTAATGGGAGAGGGGATTATAGCTCAGACATTGGTTTGCTTAATCCCTAGGGTGTGTGAACATTTGTTTGGATTAAAAATGACAGATTCAGTACTGCAAGGTTCAATGAACTCACATCGCGAATCTGGAACGAGGTAAATACGGTCTTGTCAGAGATCAGAGCCTTAAGAATCTGTACGATGTCATCTAAGATTGTACCTTCATCTAACAAAAGAAATGTGGGTATGTCAAGACAAAAAACACATTGTTAGCTAAATATATATTTGTGGCCCGAAGCAAGCATTAAAAAATGTCCACAGAATTACCGTTGGTTTTTACATCAGACATGTTATTTATAAATATATGCTTTTATTTGTCATAACCCTAACCCTCTAGGGTAATTTACAAGAAACCTTTCCCATTCAAGCAAATTGAACAGCATATGGGAAACTCTACACTTAAACTGTTTGACTCTATGCCTTAAACTTAATGTAAAGGACAGTTTAACCAGTTCGTGCCGGGATTATTTGGACATTGATCAGGCCCAGGATTGTTTTAATCGAACCTCGATTCGAGACAGATTCAGGCCGGCATTTTGTGGGTAACTAGCTTGTGGCTGACAGATATTTCCGGCCTTGCTTGTCGCGTGTTTAATCGCCATCCATTTTGAAATCTAGAAAACTTTGCATGTATACACGTCATCCAACGCGAACTGGTTTAAACAAATACAATTTATGGAAGCAATTGTCTATTTGAAATACCATTTATTTATGTTATGTAACTGACCTCTCTCATTTAATGAAACAGTAAACGCATTTGGCCTCTGTCCGGTGAAAACACCCACTTGCGTAAGAAACGTTGTAGATGTGTACAGAGTCTGCATTGGAGCAAATCATGTGAAATATAATAAAAATAGAACAAAGGTCGTGAAATACCACCCCAACCTGCCCTGTCTAGTGCCTACTAGTACTAGTAATAAAAAACAAGAAAAACATCAAGAAACTAAATTACTGAATTGTTATGAAATACCTTACTTGACTTCAAATAAATAGCAGTCTCTGTGAAATCATGGCATCTGGTGTGATGGAATAATTTCCAACAATTTTTAAACACTGCCCCTTAAAGGTAGTATACACCATTGGTAATTTGTTGAATTATCAGGAATGGGTGGATTTGGGGGGTTGTATTTTATAGTAAATATCGTTTAACTGACCTGTCCGAATTTTTACATTCATGGATGCCGAGAAAAGCATGAAAAACAGCGTTTGTTTTCCACCGGCGTCGAGCAGTTATTCTTATGTTATCTTTGTTTTTTCGCGCTCGCCGGACGGCGAGAATGAATTTTGGTTTATACAATTCAATTTTTTTGAACAATTACAGGATATCTAGCGCAATCCTTTTGCTGGATGCCTACAATCATTATTTACTTTTAAATAAGTAAGATATTTCTTAATAATTCGGTAGTAAATTTTTTCGATATCTGCAAATGGTGTATACTACCTTTAAAGGTAGTATACACCGTTTGCAGATATCGAAAATATTTACTACTGAATTATTAAGAAATACCTTACTCAATTGAAAGTAAATAATGATTCTAGGCATTCAGCAAAAGGATTGCGCTAGATATCCTGTAATTATTCCAAAAAAAATGAATTTTATAAAGAAAAATTCGCTCTCGCCGGACGGCGAGAGCGAAAAAACAAAGATAACATAAGAATAACTGCTCGACCCCGGTTGAAAACAAACGCTGTTTTTCGTGCTTTTCTCGGCATCCATGATTGTAAAACTTCGGAAAAGTCAGTTAAACGATATTTACTATGAAATACAACCCCCCAAATCTACTCATTCATGATAATTCAAGCAATTACCAATGGTGTATACTACCTTTAACCTTCCCCGACATCTATAAATTGATCTGTTTTGTCTGAGGGAATTAAACAAAAACAGACTACAAAAACAGAATTTAGTTAATTTTTTTGTTAGCATCTATAAACACAAATTATTAAAAACAGGTCAGCGTTAAAATATTTACTTTAAATATGAATCCCCTAACCCACCCGTTTTGAAAATTACAGAAAAAGCTAATTCTAGAGTATTTCTATACGACAACACTGCCTGAGCCATTTGGACAGTCGGTGAGGTACAGAGATCACATGATTATATCTTTCTATTTTTATTTTAGTAGAGTCTTGTGGCAAACATGTCCTGGTCTACTGACCTTTCCCTGGCTCTGGAAGTCAACGACCACCGTCAAATTTCTTAGGATCTCGGTAAAATTGTAGTCCATATTGCGAGCATGCCAGATGTTACCTTGACTGTCTTGAGCAACAATACTAGTGCACCCTCTAGGGAATTAAACAAGAGAGTGTTTTTTTTACTTGGTATGGGAGATACTCGTCTGGTTAATATTACCATTCTAACTCTAGATTTTAGGTTAACCAGTTTGGCCAAGAGCGGGATTGTTTTCTACGAACCTCGATCCGAGACGGGTTCAGGCCGGCATCTGTGGGTAGCACACCCTGATATTTCTGGCTTCGCTAGCTGTGCTACGAGCCAGTCGCTGACATTTATTTGGGCCTTGCTCGTCAAGTGTTTATCAATCATAACAAGTTTGAAAAATGTTATCAGCTAAAAGGTTTAGTAAAAGTTGACCTGAATTCATTTTGTTTGATTTTCAACACCCTGCCTAGCCTAAGGTAAACCTTATACGTACCCGCTTAAAGTGATGTCATACAGAAGATTGTACAACACTATTGTCCCTACATCTATCCCATAGTAGTTGGCAATACCGCGGATCTCTCCAGCGTATGGCGAGGGTAGATACAAATCTAGAGCTCCGGCAACAATGTCAAGAAGTCGTAACGTCTCATTACTCATCAATTCTCTGCACAAATGAAAAGAAAATTTAAAGCAAAACAAACTAATTCATTTCGATTACAAATGAAGACTTGGTTAAAAAAACACGACATTCTGTGGCAAAATAGGCCTAAATTGTACAACAAAGATCTTTGTAAAAATTGATTTGAAACATTATTTATTAATATGAGTTACCACCTCAAATTTTTAAATTCTAACCAAAGCATTATATATTATAAATCAAATAAGTTAAGAGGGCCTAATATTTCGATCTTAACAAGATCTTCTTATTAATGTCATTGTGTGGTGCAGTGAATAGAATATGCAAAACAGCATTGATTTTCCTATTTTTGTTTTACCAAAATTCAGTCATAAAGTAACTATTCAATTCAAAATCAAAAATTGTGTCATTAGAAATAAGACATGACAAATGTATGAAAAGAAGAATGCTACTTTGTTGCCATGCCTATAAAAACTCGACCGGCGGGACAGCTCGACCGGCGGGACAGCTCGACCGGCGGGACAGCTCGACCGGCGGGACAGCTCGACCGGCGGGACAGCTCGACCGGCGGGACAGCTCGACCGGCGGGACAGCTCGACCGGCGGGACAGCTCGACCGGCGGGACAGCTCGACCGGCGGGACAGCTCGACCGGCGGGACAGCTCGACCGGCGGGACAGCTCGACCGGCGGGACAGCTCGACCGGCGGGACAGCTCGACCGGCGGGACAGCTCGACCGGCGGGACAGCTCGACCGGCGGGACAGCTCGACCGGCGGGACAGCTCGACCGGCGGGACAGCTCGACCGGCGGGACAGCTCGACCGGCGGGACAGCTCGACCGGCGGGACAGCTCGACCGGCGGGACAGCTCGACCGGCGGGACAGCTCGACCGGCGGGACAGCTCGACCGGCGGGACAGCTCGACCGGCGGGACAGCTCGACCGGCGGGACAGCTCGACCGGCGGGACAGCTCGACCGGCGGGACAGCTCGACCGGCGGGACAGCTCGACCGGCGGGACAGCTCGACCGGCGGGACAGCTCGACCGGCGGGACAGCTCGACCGGCGGGACAGCTCGACCGGCGGGACAGCTCGACCGGCGGGACAGCTCGACCGGCGGGACAGCTCGACCGGCGGGACAGCTCGACCGGCGGGACAGCTCGACCGGCGGGACAGCTCGACCGGCGGGACAGCTCGACCGGCGGGACAGCTCGACCGGCGGGACAGCTCGACCGGCGGGACAGCTCGACCGGCGGGACAGCTCGACCGGCGGGACAGCTCGACCGGCGGGACAGCTCGACCGGCGGGACAGCTCGACCGGCGGGACAGCTCGACCGGCGGGACAGCTCGACCGGCGGGACAGCTCGACCGGCGGGACAGCTCGACCGGCGGGACAGCTCGACCGGCGGGACAGCTCGACCGGCGGGACAGCTCGACCGGCGGGACAGCTCGACCGGCGGGACAGCTCGACCGGCGGGACAGCTCGACCGGCGGGACAGCTCGACCGGCGGGACAGCTCGACCGGCGGGACAGCTCGACCGGCGGGACAGCTCGACCGGCGGGACAGCTCGACCGGCGGGACAGCTCGACCGGCGGGACAGCTCGACCGGCGGGACAGCTCGACCGGCGGGACAGCTCGACCGGCGGGACAGCTCGACCGGCGGGACAGCTCGACCGGCGGGACAGCTCGACCGGCGGGACAGCTCGACCGGCGGGACAGCTCGACCGGCGGGACAGCTCGACCGGCGGGACAGCTCGACCGGCGGGACAGCTCGACCGGCGGGACAGCTCGACCGGCGGGACAGCTCGACCGGCGGGACAGCTCGACCGGCGGGACAGCTCGACCGGCGGGACAGCTCGACCGGCGGGACAGCTCGACCGGCGGGACAGCTCGACCGGCGGGACAGCTCGACCGGCGGGACAGCTCGACCGGCGGGACAGCTCGACCGGCGGGACAGCTCGACCGGCGGGACAGCTCGACCGGCGGGACAGCTCGACCGGCGGGACAGCTCGACCGGCGGGACAGCTCGACCGGCGGGACAGCTCGACCGGCGGGACAGCTCGACCGGCGGGACAGCTCGACCGGCGGGACAGCTCGACCGGCGGGACAGCTCGACCGGCGGGACAGCTCGACCGGCGGGACAGCTCGACCGGCGGGACAGCTCGACCGGCGGGACAGCTCGACCGGCGGGACAGCTCGACCGGCGGGACAGCTCGACCGGCGGGACAGCTCGACCGGCGGGACAGCTCGACCGGCGGGACAGCTCGACCGGCGGGACAGCTCGACCGGCGGGACAGCTCGACCGGCGGGACAGCTCGACCGGCGGGACAGCTCGACCGGCGGGACAGCTCGACCGGCGGGACAGCTCGACCGGCGGGACAGCTCGACCGGCGGGACAGCTCGACCGGCGGGACAGCTCGACCGGCGGGACAGCTCGACCGGCGGGACAGCTCGACCGGCGGGACAGCTCGACCGGCGGGACAGCTCGACCGGCGGGACAGCTCGACCGGCGGGACAGCTCGACCGGCGGGACAGCTCGACCGGCGGGACAGCTCGACCGGCGGGACAGCTCGACCGGCGGGACAGCTCGACCGGCGGGACAGCTCGACCGGCGGGACAGCTCGACCGGCGGGACAGCTCGACCGGCGGGACAGCTCGACCGGCGGGACAGCTCGACCGGCGGGACAGCTCGACCGGCGGGACAGCTCGACCGGCGGGACAGCTCGACCGGCGGGACAGCTCGACCGGCGGGACAGCTCGACCGGCGGGACAGCTCGACCGGCGGGACAGCTCGACCGGCGGGACAGCTCGACCGGCGGGACAGCTCGACCGGCGGGACAGCTCGACCGGCGGGACAGCTCGACCGGCGGGACAGCTCGACCGGCGGGACAGCTCGACCGGCGGGACAGCTCGACCGGCGGGACAGCTCGACCGGCGGGACAGCTCGACCGGCGGGACAGCTCGACCGGCGGGACAGCTCGACCGGCGGGACAGCTCGACCGGCGGGACAGCTCGACCGGCGGGACAGCTCGACCGGCGGGACAGCTCGACCGGCGGGACAGCTCGACCGGCGGGACAGCTCGACCGGCGGGACAGCTCGACCGGCGGGACAGCTCGACCGGCGGGACAGCTCGACCGGCGGGACAGCTCGACCGGCGGGACAGCTCGACCGGCGGGACAGCTCGACCGGCGGGACAGCTCGACCGGCGGGACAGCTCGACCGGCGGGACAGCTCGACCGGCGGGACAGCTCGACCGGCGGGACAGCTCGACCGGCGGGACAGCTCGACCGGCGGGACAGCTCGACCGGCGGGACAGCTCGACCGGCGGGACAGCTCGACCGGCGGGACAGCTCGACCGGCGGGACAGCTCGACCGGCGGGACAGCTCGACCGGCGGGACAGCTCGACCGGCGGGACAGCTCGACCGGCGGGACAGCTCGACCGGCGGGACAGCTCGACCGGCGGGACAGCTCGACCGGCGGGACAGCTCGACCGGCGGGACAGCTCGACCGGCGGGACAGCTCGACCGGCGGGACAGCTCGACCGGCGGGACAGCTCGACCGGCGGGACAGCTCGACCGGCGGGACAGCTCGACCGGCGGGACAGCTCGACCGGCGAGACAGCTCGACCGGCGAGACAGCTCGACCGGCGAGACAGCTCGACCGGCGAGACAGCTCGACCGGCGAGACAGCTCGACCGGCGAGACAGCTCGACCGGCGAGACAGCTCGACCGGCGAGACAGCTCGACCGGCGAGACAGCTCGACCGGCGAGACAGCTCGACCGGCGAGACAGCTCGACCGGCGAGACAGCTCGACCGGCGAGACAGCTCGACCGGCGAGACAGCTCGACCGGCGAGACAGCTCGACCGGCGAGACAGCTCGACCGGCGAGACAGCTCGACCGGCGAGACAGCTCGACCGGCGAGACAGCTCGACCGGCGAGACAGCTCGACCGGCGAGACAGCTCGACCGGCGAGACAGCTCGACCGGCGAGACAGCTCGACCGGCGAGACAGCTCGACCGGCGAGACAGCTCGACCGGCGAGACAGCTCGACCGGCGAGACAGCTCGACCGGCGAGACAGCTCGACCGGCGAGACAGCTCGACCGGCGAGACAGCTCGACCGGCGAGACAGCTCGACCGGCGAGACAGCTCGACCGGCGAGACAGCTCGACCGGCGAGACAGCTCGACCGGCGAGACAGCTCGACCGGCGAGACAGCTCGACCGGCGAGACAGCTCGACCGGCGAGACAGCTCGACCGGCGAGACAGCTCGACCGGCGAGACAGCTCGACCGGCGAGACAGCTCGACCGGCGAGACAGCTCGACCGGCGAGACAGCTCGACCGGCGAGACAGCTCGACCGGCGAGACAGCTCGACCGGCGAGACAGCTCGACCGGCGAGACAGCTCGACCGGCGAGACAGCTCGACCGGCGAGACAGCTCGACCGGCGAGACAGCTCGACCGGCGAGACAGCTCGACCGGCGAGACAGCTCGACCGGCGAGACAGCTCGACCGGCGAGACAGCTCGACCGGCGAGACAGCTCGACCGGCGAGACAGCTCGACCGGCGAGACAGCTCGACCGGCGAGACAGCTCGACCGGCGAGACAGCTCGACCGGCGAGACAGCTCGACCGGCGAGACAGCTCGACCGGCGAGACAGCTCGACCGGCGAGACAGCTCGACCGGCCACACAGCTCGACCGGCCACACAGCTCGACCGGCCACACAGCTCGACCGGCCACACAGCTCGACCGGCCACACAGCTCGACCGGCCACACAGCTCGACCGGCCACACAGCTCGACCGGCCACACAGCTCGACCGGCCACACAGCTCGACCGGCCACACAGCTCGACCGGCGAGACAGCTCGACCGGCGAGACAGCTCGACCGGCGAGACAGCTCGACCGGCGAGACAGCTCGACCGGCGAGACAGCTCGACCGGCGAGACAGCTCGACCGGCGAGACAGCTCGACCGGCGAGACAGCTCGACCGGCGAGACAGCTCGACCGGCGAGACAGCTCGACCGGCGAGACAGCTCGACCGGCGAGACAGCTCGACCGGCGAGACAGCTCGACCGGCGAGACAGCTCGACCAGTCGTCCCACCGGTCGAGTTGTCTCACCGGTCGAGTTGTCTCACCGGTCGAGTTGTCTCACTGGTCGAGTTGTCTCACCGGTCGAGTTGTCTTACCGGTCGATCGCTTACCTAGCCACCTTGTTCAACATTCTATGAACATCGCTGCCATTCCAGTGCTGCAAAACGGACTTCCACCGTGTTTCCTCCGGTAAATCAAGGTTCAGAGAATATCTAGGAACTTTCTTGAGATTCTCATTTCCAGTTGTAGTGCCAAGGACTAGGCAAATGACGAGGGTAATGAAGTAAAGGCGCCACATTTTGAATTGAATATCTTTCTCTCACGTACGTACATACCATGAAGAGACTGGTGACATTACAACGTGACTTGTCACGTGATATAACATCTAAACGCTGCATGTGTTCATCACGTGACAAGTCACGCCATTTCATAATCCTAAGGCTTGCAGTTTTTAAAAATAGCAAAAATGTGCTATTTTGAGATACGTCAAAGTTCAAATGGGGTGAAAAATCTGGCGCATATCAATTTTAGATTTTCGTTATTTTTCTATTCTTTAATACGTATACTTTACAAAATCAACTTTATTGATGAGAAAGTACAAAAATCATTCATTTATTGAGGCAAACTGTGTCCTAAAATAAAAGTGGTAATTTATCTCCCAAAAAACATCGAATTTTAATATAGATTATCGCCTCTCTACGCACTAACCTACCTATATAAATGAAATGAAAGCTATAAAGATGTGTACTAAATAGAAATAATAATATCTCACTTAAAAACAAAAACACTTATGTCTGGTTTTGTGGGAGCAGGTCACATTTACAAATCCAGTTGCATTACAAAAATATATAATTGAATTAAGCTGGCACCTAATTTTTAACACTATTAATACGATTTCAAGTCAAGAGGAACTTTTAGAAACAATATTTCAATTGTCCTTTGGTGATACGATAATGTATATGATATGATGTGCCATTTAGGTGCGTTTTGGCGTTCATAAACAAAGCTGGTTCTGTTATTTCTCTTTGGTAATTTTTTGGGAGATTTGAGTATTGCAAGATTGTGTAATTCTCGAAAGAAATTTACCGTCAAAACAAACCTAGCGATTCTTGCATAGTCCAGTGATCTTCGATCGAATCTCTGCCATTTCGGGCTATTCCATTTTTTGTGTATCATTTAACAACGCTTAACGTGTTTATATAGTGTCATTTGGTACCAGTTACTGGCATCGAATGAACGTCACAATCTTTTATTTATTATTATTTATATTCAACGTGACCTTCAATTGAGGATCGCGTGCAAATATTTGGTGGGAAACGAACAGCCATTGTTGTGAATTCAGCCGTGAATGGTTGGACTACAAGTACACACAATTAACCGTTGAATTCAATATTGACAGGTACATTTCAATGAAGCTGAGCTGGGCTGAGCGAGCCAACATTTTTCGTGTAATTATTAAACGCGAAATATACAGTAAATGTACAGGTTCATAATCGTACGTACATGGACGTACAATTCCGCGTATAAAAATAAAGATTTACCGCTTCGTCGCTGCACCGTTCAAACAAACGTTTATTACTGGTAGGCCTACTGTCTTTGTGCATTTTGATAAACACTAACAACGTAGTTGACCTTTTGAAACCCCTTATAAAGAAAATGGTCGTGCAGATTCGAACGTGTATAGGCCTACATCGATATAGAACGGGAATACGTTAGTAAAAAATCGTCCTAAGATTTTTATATATTTGAATTTGAAGCATGACAAAATGCTGTTGTATTCGTTCTATTGCAGAGTAAATTTCTTCAAAGGTGAACAAAGCCGAAATTATGATTCGTCAGCTGTTGCTTCTTCTGGCGTTCTGCCACATTTGTCGGCCGTGTTCAGTGTCTAACTGGCAGCCCAAGACTATTTCTGAGCAGGCAGACGAGGCCGAGATCGTCGTGTACGGTACGATCACGGCGCACTACCCGATGTCTGACGATGATGTTCCTGATGATCATGATGTTCCTATTGAAACGGTAAGTAATTTTCCCGAGTAAATGATCAAAAGTGGATGATATTAGATGAACTGGACAAAATTACAACACATTTTTAACCATTCTTTTACGCAGGCCTACATCGCTGAAATGGACGTCATCTGTAACTTGAAAGGCGAAGTCCTACCGCCTAGAATCAACATCTCCGAAGCAGGTGAACTGACGTCATGCCACCACACGCTGCTGCCGATTAACGGCACGTTTGTCACCTTCCTTGAGCGTTCAACTCGTACCGGTCAACTCGTACCGGACGAAGTTAACCATCTCTCCGTGGCTTTCCCGCCAACGAGCGAGAATGCGGAAGGTGTGGAGTATGTAGTGGGTGACCTGGAGGTGACAGTGACCTGGAGGTGACATGCCCGCAGCTTCACAGCGTAATAAATGACGCGAATGGAAACTCTGGTTCAATAATCTGCTTCGTTGCCATGGTTATTTTTGCACTGATAAACTAGACTATATGCAATTTTCGTTGGTAATTAATCGTGTATTATGTAAACAATGTATATTATAAACACGTATTATAAAAACAGGCAAAGACCTTCAAAATACTACTTTCATGAACTTAGTTTAATTCTTTTCAAAGTGAACAAAGAAATTGGCGAGGCAGGACTCGAACCTGCGACCTCCGGAACACTGGACCGGCCGTCTACCAACTGAGCTTTTTAGCCCAATGATGGCGGTCTCTTAAATTGTCGGTATCTTTGTTCGAGGGCGCTTGTCAGAAGTCATGCCGATTTCTTTGTTCACTTTGAAATTTATGCAAATTTACCTAGTCAATTTCCCTCGTGGTTTATTTGTAGTTTAATTCTTGTTGGATGTCAAATATATTTATATTTCCATTATCTTGTTGATGTAAAAATCCACAAAATATGAATGAATACAAATTATTTAACTTATTGAAATAAAAGTGATGTTTCTGTTTACATTATTTATTCGGGGTTTGTATAATTATTTAGATATACATGCAAATACAAAATTATGGTCATACCTGCGTAAAATGGATTCGCCGTCACTTAGTTAGATCATTGTTTGTTCACGACGACAGAGGGCGTTGCAGTGATTCAGCAAAACTAGCAGCACTCGTGTCAAACTGTATATTTCTCGAGGAACGAACGTGGTCAAAATAACTGCAAAAAAATGGCCGATTTGCTTGATTTACTACCGTCCGAGTACGGTTATGTGATTCTGGTGATTTTGTTCAGCTGGGTTGTGGTGCAATGGATGGCTGTCAGGGTTGGATCTGGTCGCAAGAAGTACGATGTCAAGGTTGGTATTCATCAAAACCGCAGGCCGCTCTGATGTCATTCTGTCGGCCGGCCGCGCGCGCCGGCGACTGGCGGCGCAGCCCGGGCCGACTGAGGGATCGGCCCGACATCCGAGCGTGGTCACTAACTGGTTTTTATAATAGGCCCAGGCCTACACCTAGAACTTTGGACAAATGTTTACTAAAACTAAGGTCCATTCTTCTTTTAAGTTCTGAGAGTGAGAGTGATTTTTAGCAAATCTGATTCTTTCGAATTTTCAAACCAAATTACGACCGGTCTAGTTTAAGTTTATTGGCTTTAATAAAAATTCGATTACACTACACGGTACACCATCCTTAATATTCCTCCATGACTACACTAGGCCTATCATAAATTTAACAAAGTGAACATCTTAGTTCTTAGTCTTACCTTACTTATAAAAAAATAAATAATCATGAACTTATTTCTTTCAGTACCCTTCAATGTACAGTGACAAACATGACATCTTTAATTGCATCCAACGTGCCCATCAGAACACGTGAGTACACACATCACATCACCCCCCCCCCAGTCAAAACTAACCAGGGTATTTTGGCTAGAAACCCTGCCAGACGCATCAGATTGCATACTTTGTCACATTGACTTGTGTGCAGAGTGCAGCAAGGTCAAGCAGTCACCACAGATGCACTGTGCTAGGTCTGGCAGGGTTAGGGTTAAACACCTTAGAGTTTTAATTTTGTTTTGTTACAGATGAGAACTAAAGAAAGGACGATTAATATTTTGGGGGTCACTTTGTAGTTGACAAATGTATAAGTGCACTAAAACAATGAAAATCCATTGTTACTTGTTCAGTTTGTAATTCTTGGATTCACCCCCCAAACACCCATTTTTTTTATTCTTTTATTTTTCTTAGCATAGAGCCAAAAGTGTTTGATATTTTTATCAAATGTTAACAAACTTGTGTTTGCCAATGTTTTTCTCAAATAGTATTTTCTCGTCATAATTTAGTAAAACTTGTTCATTTTGTTTGGCCAGATTGGAGGTGATTGGATACTTTATGGTGTTCTTGCTCCTTGGAGGGTTGAAACACCCGGTAAGATTTATGAAACCATCAATATCTTGCCGAACGTTTGGCTAGTAACATGCCTGAATCATTCAAAATCCATTGGGCAGGAAACTCTCTGTACTTAAAACTCCGTAGGGCATCGATCTGGATGCAGTTTAATAGTAACTGGGGCTAGGGGCTTTTTCTAACATTCTAAATCCTACAAATTCCTTCCAAATTAACGAGGTCCAACCCATAGTCCTTTGTGTCAGACTGACCGACAACCAATTGTCTTGCGACCCCAGCCTGGCAGTGCTATTGTATAGATGACCCTGTAACACCAATAAATAGGCTAAATTTGACCCATTCTGTACACGCATGCATGAAATTGAGAAAGCTTTCTCTAGCCTTGTTAAACAGGTGTAATTGACCATGATGTGTATTATTATTTTGTATGCAGCGTATTTGTGCCATCGCTGGTCTTGTGTTTGTCGTTAGTCGTATCTCCTATGCGCTGGGATACTACACTGGCAGTGAGTATAATCTCATATATACATGTACTGGTTTAAAGCTTGCGTTCCAAAGCTCCCCAAAATTTAAATTAACTTGGGTCAACTCAAAAAGACTCGGATATAGACACACTTTATGAATTAATTTGGATCAATAGGTTTTAAAGTATTACACTTTCCACATGTATAGTACACGTGTGTCGTTGAAAATAGAATCATGTATGTACTTGCAATTTGTAAAAACACAATTAATGTTTTGACTTGTTGATTTTTCAGATCCACAAAAGCGAATGAATGGAGTTTATGGTTATTTGGGCTTTTTTGCTCTGCTTGGAGCCAATATCTCCCTGGTGCTCAGTCTGTTGGGTATTGTGTAGAGTTTGGGCGTGTTTTTCATTTGTCCATTCTTAAGGTTAGATAATTGTTTAGGTTCATTTTTTTTTATCAGGAATGGAATTATTGTGTTTTGGTGTGGCCTGGGCGTGGCTATGATCGTATATCAGTTAATACATGTACCGGAAAACTTAGTCAGTCTAAATGCAACTTTATGTGATCAATTTCGTGTAGTATTTTTTGTCGATGAAGGATTTGAGTTTCAATGCATTTATTTCTATTAGGATCAATGTAACAATTTAGAGGAATTTTTATTTGTTTTCAGATACATGTATATGATGGCAAATTGAAGTCAAAGTAAAAAACAAATTATTTTTGTAATTGTGATATTTTTGCAATGATATACTGATATGTAAATTTTGGCAAAGATTTTGTAAAATTCCAACCAATCGTACTGCAGTATGTTCTGTGAACCTTTTCTAAAGTACAATTAATTTACGGGTAGAATTTAACTTTTTATAATGGTTGTGCCAAAAACATGCTTCAATCATCGGAATGCGACGCAAATTGGACATTAGAGCATTTGTTTTCGAGGTCACCAATTCGTGCTTAAACTGACCTTTTATTTGATTCTCTTATATTTGGAACCAATTGTACTTCAATATTTAGATATAATTCTCCAGTGTTTATTGTAACAAACACTTTAGTTCAAAATCCTACATATTTGTATGTATTTTTTATAATTAATAGATTTCTGAGAAAATGTACTCTTATAATTCTTAACACACTGTACTAGTTTGTAGCAGAAAATGTTAAAAATTAAAACATTGCGACAGATAAATTGTAGTAATTTGTTCAATAATTGTTAGGATCTATTTCCCATGGACCCTTCTAGATAATCCACAAAACCACAACAAGATAAAGGGTGTATACAAATGCAGCCATATTTCCAATATCCATATTAAAACTTACCCCAAGACCGCTGATTGCATGCATGTAGGACGCAACGTCTCGGACAGCCAACTGGAGTGAGGATGACGGAATTGAACCACATCTGCCTCCCTTGGTTACCATAGCAACTATAGGTAACAGAAGATTCTTCGTCTAAAGTCTATCTGTAGGTCATAGGTGAAAGAAATTTAAAATTTTGTTTACAATTTTTTAGAAATCTTTTTTTTTTAAGAACGTTTGCTAACTTTTGATTTTGTAAAACCGTTAACAATTTCTTGGCTTGTCTCTGATAAGAATGAAGAAAATTCCTTGTTTAATTCCTAATGGAAACCTCAAACTAGGCATGTGAGATACTTGAAATCATCCACAAAAATGTTGGGTAATTTTGTTTTTAGAGAATAAAGTCTCCCAACAAAGTCTTACCATATTGTTGGTTTCTTTCCACGACTCGGTGATCTATATCATCATTCACCCAGCACTTTCCAGACGCAATATGCCTCTTAATCTTTCCTGCAATCTCATTGGCCGACTGCTCCACCAATAAGACTTCAGCCAGGTTTCGCGCGAAGTCAGTCTAGATCCTGGACTTCACTGTCACTACGCCGGTTGCTTTCTTGGTCACAGAGGACTTGGATAAAATTAATTCCAAAAAATTACATTTTATAAAGAAAAATTCGCGATCGCCGGATGGCGATCGCGAAAAAACAAAGATAACATAAGAATAACTGCTCGACCCCGGTTGAAAACAAACGTTGTTTTTCGTGCTTTTCTCGGCATCCATGATTGTAAAACTTCGGAAACGATATTTACTATGAAATACAACCCCCCAAATCTACCCATTCATGATAATTCAAGCAATTACCAATGGTGTATACTACCTTTAAATGTTAGAAGATAATTTTCCTTTATAACTCTATTTTGTTTTTATTCATAATAATGATGAATGTTTGACTCGTTGTTCTATGATCTACAATCAATCATTACCTCCAATTTGGCTGGGAAAAAAAAGACAAACAACTGTACAACCATAATATGCAAATTGACAATCATCTATGACGATTCATGACCCTGAATTTATTATAAACATGTCTGTTGAAGATAGTACATTATTTTTAGCTGTACTGCAGGTCATTAAAAGAGGTTTACATTGTCATAATTGATAGAATAATATTTATTATTTCTCTTTTAATTATAGGTAATCATCAACACTTTTGTCTAAACATGGATTAATGGAATAACAATTTAAATTAAAACAAAAAAATAGTTTGATATAAAATTTAAATATCTTCAACTGTGCTCACACAGTTTAAATCAATTTATCTTTTAAAGATCTGAAAAAGTGCACGTTTCAATTTTCAAGTATATTCGAATTCAAATTGAAGTAAAATATATGGTATTTGAGAGTAAATTAATCAGATTGAGCTTAACCAGTTCGCGCCGGGATTATTTTAACATCGCCGAGCCGACGGGCGGGATTATTTTTAACGAAACTCGATCCGAAGCGTGTTCAGGCTGATAGTGCCGGGAAGCACACCCACGCATTTCCGGCCTTGCGCGCTGCTGACATACATTTCCGAACTTGAACTTGGCGTGTTTATGCGTCATCCGTTTTGAATTTGGGGGAATTTTTGCGTTCATATACGTCATCCGGCGCGAACTGGTTAAATCAAGTAAAGTCTATGAACAGGGGCCAATTTCATAGAGCTGCTAAGCACAAAAATTTGCTTAGCATGACAATTTGTCCTTGGCAAAAACAAGGTTACAGACCAAATTTTCACCTGATCTTTATTGTTCTGGATTGATAATCAGCTGTTTCTTTGCTTAGCATGAAAAACACGTATAATTTTGGCTGGTAACCTGTTTTTAATGAGCAAGACTTTTTTGTGCTAAGCAATTTTTTTTGCTTAGCAGCTCTATGAAATTGGGCCCTGGTGTTATACAACAAATATCGACGATTTAACTCATAATGTAGTAAAACTAGCTTCCGTCAGTGATCCATAAAGCGTTTCACGTCCCTCGGCTTAGCCTTGGAATCACCTCGGGAGGCTAGTTTTACAACACCGATCGAAGCAGTCGACATTTGTGTACCGGGCACCTGACTGAACCCCACAGAATCCCAAGGATAGAACCAAAAGTCTTTGGTTTACAGCTCAGTTGTTGGATCTTGTAGGATTCAGGAGCTAGAAAGGGCTACGGCACAGAGGACACGACGACTGGTTACTGGTGCTAAACCACTTGTACTGGGTTAAAAAAGATGAAGAAAACAAATATTGTCTGAACATGAATGTCATGTAGTTGTGATTCTGTTTACAGAAATTAGTTTTTATCTAGAAGTTTGCTAGAGTACATGTTTGAAGTTTAAATGGTAACCTTGGTGCGAGGAATGGCAACCAAACAAAGAAAAACACTGCATTAAATACGGACATTTCTGACCTTTTAAAAAAATTACTTTGCAATTTTGGGCGACGACCAAACTCAAGGTTGAAAATTCACTTTTGACCTGTTTAAATTTAGAATATTTTATTCTTAAACGTGTGAAAGATGAAAAGTTTCCTGTTACCTTTGGCAAACAAAAACCCCCAATATTGAAAATTCCACCCCAGCACATATTCTGGCCCATCTTAAAATCAGAAATGCCGACTTTTTGCTTGATTGCATCACAGTATAGCGTCTTAGACAATGTTGCACCATTTTGTTGGCCCAACTTACCAGGCAGGCGGAGTGATAGCGTTTCTTGCAAGTCTTGCATTGTAGTTTGGGTAGCGAGAAATTAGACCCATGGATGACAGAGAAACAGATCATACAGTCATCGACGCCCTCAAAGCGTTTGTCTACGTTGCGCTTCCATAACTTCAGGCCATCCATAATGCTGCCGTTCTAGAAAGACAAAAGTCAGATGTGCCCCTGAGACCGCTGAGCTGCTACTCCAGTGTTTTACCCAGACTTGTATAACTGAAGTCCGGGACCCGGACTCGACTATCGGTACAGTTTCACCATTTACTTTGATAATGCTATTTGTTGGGTGTCTATAAATTGCTGACTCGTGTAACAGAAGTCAAGGAACCAGACTAAAAAAACACAATTTTTTCGTTGGTTTTTCTAGCATTTATGAACACAACTTCAATGTCACAATATCTACTATGAATTAAGAATCCCCTAAACCATCCATTTTCGAAATTTTTTACAAAAGGCAAATGTTGTACACAACCTTTAACCAGTTCGCGCCGGATGACGTATATAAACGCAAAGTTTTCCCCAAATTCAAAACGAATGACGCATAAACACGCAAAGTTCAAGTTCGGAAATGTCTGTCAGCAGCGATCAAGGCCGTTAATGCGTGGGTGTGCTTCCCGGAACTATCAGCCTGAACCCGCTTCGAATCGAGTTTCGTTAAAAATAATCCCGCCCCTCGGCTCGGTGATGTTAAAATAATCCCGGGGCGAACTGGTTAAAGCACCACCATATACCTGATTTCGTAGGAATGTAGTCAGTTGTAGTGTCCAATTCCGCCACTGGGTCGTCCCCACCCCGACCTTCTTCTCGCTGTCCACGGAGATAATCCCCAATGGGTGATTGGCCGGAATGCTGACCGTTAAGTCCATGGTCAGGTCCTGCACGGAGTAAGTCGCAACGACCTCGCGAGTGGCTGATCGCGCCTTGACTGTCATGTTCTCAAACGTCTGCGTTGCGGTTTGTACATCGAGGAGCTCTTGTGCTGAGAGAAGGGGGCTGGCGAACTTGGTCGTAAACCTGCAAATGGGTCAACTGATATTACACTTCATGCCTAATTAGGAATCTCCTACATATGCAGACATATCCTCACAAGCTATCCTCACAAGAACTGCAATATGTACTCCTTTGTTATTGTTAGCCACCCGCCACCACCCCCCCCCCCCCCCCCCCCCCCACTCTGCCCCACCAATTACATCCGACCAGAGTAAACGAGTCCATACCAAGCAAGCGTGTGATTTGTTGACGTAAGCCCCAGGACACCCAGAATCACGATAGACACGTGATCTGTCGAGAGTATCAACTAAATTTATGTACCCATTGGACTAGTTCTTCCGCAGCCTAGCGGAAACTTACAGCTTAATTCAACAGTTTACAAAACAACGTTTATTTGTGGAAACACTGTTACTAACTTGTCTACGATGCTAGCGACTTTCTTATCTTGGCTTGTCCACCACTGCCGCACCATGGCTGGTAGATCCTCTAAGATGCTGTAGTACAGAGTGCAGGCCTGGTGATGTATCTCTTCTTGACTCGGAGAAATACCTGCAATAAGAGCAAAATGAGAGTTACTGTTGGGACTCATGATATGGTTATTACATCTGTGACTGTAAAGACTGACTTGTGACAGACTTGTGACAGACTTGTGACAGACTTGTGACAGACTTGTGACAGACTTGTGACAGACTTGTGACAGACTTGTGACAGACTTGTGACAGACTTGTGACAGACTTGTGACAGACTTGTGACAGACTTGTGACAGACTTGTGACAGACTTGTGACAGACTTGTGACAGACTTGTGACAGACTTGTGACAGACTTGTGACAGACTTGTGATTGACTTGTGATTGTCTTATGCCCGAGTTGTGAAGCTTGCGATTGAGCCGAGACTAATAAGTGATTGAAGTGAGGTTTGACCAGTGACCAGTGATCGAGTTAAATAACTTGTGATTGAGTTGTGATTCACTTGCGACCAACTTGTGACTGACTAGCGATCAACTTTCGGTCGACTTTGACTTAAGATTGACTTGCAGTGAACTTGACTTGTGAAGAGTGAGATTGACTTGTGATGACTTATGATGAACTTGTGCTGGCTTGTGACCAGTTGTGACCGACTTGACCGTCTTCAGCCATCTCGTACCTTTAGCTTTCGTTGTCGGAGCGATGCTGAACATATTCTTTGTTGCAGACGCCTTGGAACTACCTAACAGTGGCGGGTCAGGCATCAGCCTAAAAATATTCATCATAAGGTTGGACACGCCCTCCGTCTGACGAAGGTAATTGGCGTACTCGGCCCTGACCTGCAGGTGGGGTCAAAGGTTATTATGTAAATATGAAATTATAGTTTGTCCTTGAGCTAGATACTTTACTGCAAGCAAAGAACTAAGGACGATTGGCAATTTTGCAGACAATTTGGAAATCTTACCTCGGCTGATGCAGCTTTGAATATCCTGAGATATAGTCTCCATACCAGCAGGTAAGTCAGCACACTCGACAGGCTCTGATGGTAGCCGGTGCTTGTAGGATCCAGTGTGAGGCATTCACCCACTTGGACATCAGCCAGGATGACTTCCATGTAGGCTGAAGCAGAGTCTAAGATCTCCTTCAATGGGTCTGGCGGTGGTCTGTATAAAAAAAAAAAAATCAGAAAAAAAAAATATCTTGATGATGCACATTTTTTGAATGTTATTTTCTTTTAACTCTACCTTCCTAGAATACGTAAAAAAAAAAAATTAAATAAGAATTTAGAACTGCACGGTTAATTTAAAAAAAGTATATATACATGTATATTAAATCTACATGTATATTTTGTTCTATATCATGAAACTTTATAATTCTTGTTGGGCAAATTTCACTGAAAAGAATTCTAACTTGAAATGGGTAATTCAAGTATTTGGAAAGTTTATGAATTATTTATAATTTTGGCTACAGACCAAATTGCAACAAAATTAAAAAAAGAAAATGCATTTCAGTATCTAAGGCAACGCTAATGGACGTAAGTATACAAGTAGTAAAAAGAATTGGCTCTTACAATGATGACTCCTCCTCCCTCTGATCTTTGTCACTGTTTGTCTCGTCTTTCAGACGTTGTTCGTCTGCTATGGCAACTTCATCCATTACTCTGGAGAATTATATAAAAAAACGGACAAAAAACACAACTTAATAACAATATTACTCATGTGAAATAAAAGGTCAATAAAATATCTAAAATATATCTACAAATCTGGATAAAGAATGATTTCTTGGCCAGGTTTAGGTGTTTGCTGGATAAGAAAGTAGTACAGCAATGTATGTAATTTGGTCCAGAATTATTAACTACACAAATTCAAAGAAATGTCCACACAAGATATGCGATGTTTGACGTGGTGTACGTGAAAATTTGTGCATACATTTTTCTAGCCATTTGTTTGTTTTTGAGTTAATTAACAACTTGAATCATTGATACCTTTACTGTAATTGGAGGTTTTGGTTTGGTCGACTGTAAGTGATTGCTTGACGCGTCGATAATATAAAGAAGAGGAAATGATCCAGAACAGTCCCAGGAAATTACATTTCCCTGTCGAGAAAATAATGGACGCAGTTTTTGCGAAATGCTACAAGTAGAATACATGTAGATATCCCTGACCACAAACAGCTTTCGAGATGAAAAGGGTCCTTTTTTAGCTAATACATTTGTTTTTCAGCGCGTAATACCTGAAAACTTTTGAGGGATTTGGTCACGTACTGTGTGTGGTTATTGGGCCAGTCAACAATCTAATCACCATAAGAAGTCAAAAAAATAGGAACAAAACATGGCTAGGATTGTCTTGTAATAATGGCTTCTACTTTTCATTTTTTTCTCTGGTGTTTGTAGAGAACGTTTATCAAATAAACCGTACCATGTACTGTTACCATGGTACCATGCAGCACTAATTACCAAGGTACAACAACTATCGCCATAAATCCTAGATCCTAGATTCCTTCCCCTAACTGTCCATGTCAGCGTGCCTCCTATTAGTCACGGCATGTAATTCTAACAAAAAAACCTCTTTTGTCTCTTGACCGAATTTACATGCACAGTTTAACGTAACCTTGATTTCCATGGCAACAAGCTGCTGCAGCTTACAAATTATCTGAAAAAATCATTACATCTATTAATTTCTAATTGATGGTTACTCGTGACCTAAAAAAAAATTCAAAATAATATATTACACTGCTCTTAGCTGGTCATCTCTGAAATGTTTTACACTGTAGCAAGTACACCGTAGCAACTGGACTCAGTTCAAACCTGTTCAGTACCTCAATCAACATACTTGATGCAAGATCGCAGCAACTTTATGTTATCAGAAAAACACGTATAAACCAGATATAAGACATTGAACATTTTAATCTTTAAAGCAACGCCAACTCTACATTAAATCTGTTTCACAAATTATGGGCTTTGTAAAAGACAAAGCGTTTGTGGCGGTCTTTCTGTTGGCACTGACGCTTGGGCGTGTTAGGGCGCTCAACTTCTGCCCAAAAGGCTGGGCTAAATGGAACAGGTCCTGCTACACGGTGATCGAAACCAAGATGATGTGGAGAAATGCCCATAAGTTCTGTGACAACCTCGGAGCTCAAATGGCCGTTCCCGGCTCGTCAGAAGAGAATGATTTCATGCTTCGTCTGATGACAAGTTCAAACTTAACACCTGGTTTCTGGATCGACTGCAGCGACAACGCCGTAGAAGGGACATGGGTTTGCGCAGAGGACAACGCAGAGGACGTCCCAGAGGGGGCAGGCTACCGCAATTGGCACAATGATCAGCCCAACGATTATCCTGGGGAAGGTGATTTTGCGATACTGGAAGGAGACGGAGGTTGGGGAGACTATGACGACAAACCTCGACACTCATCGTGCGAGATGAAAATGCCGTGCATGCAGTGCTGCACGATTGACGCCAATAACGAGTGCCGCTAGACAATCTTTGGAGGCGGACAACGGTCAGCTGTTCTCAACACTTGTTACAATTTTAAACAATCTTAATGTCTCAATTAAATAAAAAAGAGCAAAAGATATAATATATGCTACTAAAAATGATTTTCTTAGATTAAATATTTAAAGAAATTAGTTAATTGAAGATTTAGTTTCTCATCTTACTTCCTAAAAAAAATTATAGGGAGTGGTTTTTTTTTCTTAAAATAAGATGTTTTCTAATATATAAACAGATGTTTTAGGAGTGCACCTTTATTGCATATATAGGATATATATATAGAATAATTAGATTTTCATGTTTTTTGCTCGTTTCCAATAATTATACCACCCAAAATCTAAAGAAGTTCAAAATTTTGCCTGTTGAAGTACGGATATTAACTTATAAAAACCCAGTGAAAACCTTTCACAGGGTACTTAGTAGAAGTGCGATCTACTATAATCCAAGAAAGCGTTACTTTTTAGTGGTAAAAGCGAATGATCTACAATGTAATGAGGCTTTAAATTTAAGTGAGTGAGTATAGGGTTTAACGCCGTACCAGCATCAATGGCCATATTCACGGCGGGAACAAATTTCATTCAACAATTTTTTATTTCATTCAACAATTAATGTGAAGAAGTTACAGTTTTAGAGGTGGGAGGAAAACCCCAGAAGAATATCCTGGGGAAAAACCCACGGAGTCAGGCAGAGACCTTTAAATTTAAAGCAACAACACAAAAACACCCAGTTTTTAAAGGATAGTTGTGTGAATGTTTATATCTTACTTTTAAATGATCTTTCGGATGAACATAATTTAGTTCAAAACGCGTTTTGTAGCCCAATTGGGACGATTCCAAGCCATAGTACCTCTTTAATATTTGATAATGTGTAAATAGCCCATTATAAATCAGCCTTCAGGCCAATTTATCATAGAAGTATGAATTTGACTTGAGACTGTTTAAGCACACTTTGGCTAAAGAAATGTAATAAATAAAATTATAAATAAATACAAACGTCACCGATACAAACTAGGCACTTCAGTACAATCAATTGTAATTGAAAAACAGCTTCTTAACATTTTCAAAATGGCTGCCCTTGCTGATTATTCTACCTATATTGTTTATAGAGAACGTTTATCAAATAAACCGTACCATGTCCTGTTACCATGGTAGCATGCGGCACCAATGAGCAAGGTACCACAACTATCGCCATAGATATTAAATTTCTTCCCCCAACTGTCTAAGTTAGCGAACTTCCTTTTACTCACGGCATGTAATTCT
>JBAIAA010001815.1:0-33597 GCA_037893245.1 Crossaster papposus | reverse complement strand
CAATAGCTCTTTTCTTCTTTTTTCTCATGTGTGGTAACATTTTCAAGAGTACAAGTACTTATCATCAGTATGAGTACATGTACATTTATCATGAGTACTACAACACTGCTGTATGCCATGTACATGCTATGAAGTTCAGCTGCTCCGATTCCTTACCACATGTGTATTATAAAAAGCAAAAGCCATTTGGATTTAATTTGCGACACCATTTTTGTCCATTGTGTAATTGTAAGCTATAGCCAAGTAATTCAGAAGCAGCTGCTTCCATTGGGGCATGTACACTTGTAAGCCATAACCAAGTAATTAAGAAGCAGCTGCTTCCATTGGGGCATGTACATTTGTAAGCCATAACCAAGTAATTAAGAAGCAGCTGCTTCCATTGGGGCATTTGTAATTGTAAGCCATAACCAAGTAATTCAGACAGCCGCTTCCATTGGGGCATGTGTAATTGTAAGCCATATCCAAGTAATTCAGAAGCAGCCGCTTCCATTGGGGCATGTGCACTTGTAAGCCATAACCAAGTAATTAAGAAGCAGCTGCTTCCATTGGGGCATGTGTAATTGTAAGCCATAACCAAGTAATTCAGACAGCCGCTTCCAATGCAGCATGTGCACTTGTAAGCCATAACCAAGTAATTAGGAAGCTCTGCTTCCATTGGGGCATGTGTAATTGTAAGCCATAACCTAAAAATTCAGAAGCAGCCACTTCCATTGGGGCATGTGTAATTGTAAGCTATTGCCATGCAATTCAGATGAGGCCGCAGCTGCTTCACTTCGGGCATGTGTAATTAAAGCCATATCCAAGTAATTTAGAAGCAGCCGCTTCCATTGAGGCATGTGTGCCAAATGTAAGCCATAGTCAAGTAATTTGGACACAGCCTTACTGTATGACCGTCTCTCCCCCAGGATATTACTGCATCCCCGAGCTGGTCGTGGAAGGTGACGGCTCCACAACCTACCACTGCTGCCCGCTGGGGTTCTTCTGTCCCAATGGCACTGGGCACAACCACCAGCCCTGCCCGGCCGGCACCTACGGGCAATCAGACGGCCTTGCTGAGGCCGCAGAGTGCACACCCTGCGATGCCGGCATGTACTGCCAAGGCGTGAACCTGACAGCGCCCTCGGCACAGTGCGACGCGGGCTACTACTATGTGTCCGGGGTAGACAAGTCGGATCCGGTCATGCTAGGCGGGGACCAGTGCCCGGCAGGGACCTTGCATCCCATCATCGGCAATGTGTGCCCGAAGGGTCACTTCTGCCTACAGGGATCTCAATATCTAACTGGTAAGCAGAGAAAAAATCTTTTCTGATTTTAATCGGAAATCAAACTTTTTTAAATTAATTCTAAACATTTGGATTTTCCTTATGATTTTATTGCCCTGCCAAATCTGATATTTAACCAAAAATTGAAGGAAATGCTTGGATTTTCCCCAGGAGTTTTTCGGACTTTATCGAGCAAGAAAGGAAGTCAACTTGTTTATTAACGAGCAAGATACACCAACTTTAAATAGCCTGTAGCCTGTCTTCAGAACAGATAAAGGAATTCAAAATATTTTATCCTGCGTTTCTTTCTCCCGAGGTTGCGAGGCCGGCACCTACCAGGACCAAGTCCAGCAGTCCTCCTGCCTCCCTTGCCCACAGAGCTACTACTGATACCTCAACACCACCGACTACACCTCCAACGACTGCCCGACGGGCTACTACTGCCCCCTTAAAAGTAGGATACACCATTGGTAATTGCTTGAATTATCATGAATGAGTAGATTTGGAGGGTTGTGTTTTATAGTAAATATCGTTTAACTGACCTGTCCGAAGTTTTACAATCATGGATGCCGAGAAAAGCACGAAAAACCGATTTTTTTTCAACAGGCGTCGAGTAGTTATTCTTATGTTATCTTTGTTTTTTCCTGATCGCCGTCCGGCGATCGCGAATTTTTCATTATAAAATTATATTTTTCAGAATAACTCCAGGATATCTAGCGCAATCATTTTGCTGGATGCCAAGAATCAACATTTACTTTCAAATGAGTAAGATATTTCTCAATAATTTGGTAGTAAATATTTTTGATATCTGCAAATGGTGTATCCTACCTTTAACACCCCGCACCCTTACGCCTACCCCTGCCCGCCGGGTACTTTCAACAATCTGACCTTGCAGAAGGGACACAAGGCCTGTGTGGCCTGCACCCCTGGCTGGTACTGCGAGGGTTACTGGAACAGCTATCCCACGGCGCAGTGCAGTCCTGGGTTCTACTGCTCGGGAGGTGCCAACCAAACTAGGGTGAGTTCCAGAATCCTTAATGATTAAAAAAACACTTTTGATGTGAGATCAAAAGTTGTATTTCTGTTTTGAAAATTGAACAAAGAAATTGACTGGGGCAGGGTTTAAATCAGCGACCTCCTGAGCCTCCCGGTGCTCTGACAACTGAGCTATCCAGCCCTGTATTGGCAGCTCCCCAAATTAGTCATTATCTTTTTTCAGGGGGCACTAGTCAGGGATCAGGCTAAAAGTCCTGATATTATATGTTGAGCAAGGCAATTATAGGTTTGTGGCTTCTGACTATCGTTCCCTGAACACTGATATTGACTAATTTGGGCAACTGCCAACACGGGGCTGGATAGCTCAGTTTGTAGAGGTTGCTGTTTCAAGCCCTGCTTCAGTCAATTTCTTTGTTCATTTTCAAAATAGTATTGACTTGCACCTAGCCGGTTTCCCTTGTGGTGCATTTTAAATGTTTTTATTCCTGTGGATGGATGTCCCCTTTTCATATCCGGGACAATTCCTTGACAAGTGCTGGGTAGAATCATTCAGTTTGTCCTGAAATACCTCTGCATTTTTCGCCCGGACTTGTTCTGTGGAAAGTTTTAGGAGCATCTGCTGGACTCAACAAATACTGATAACTCTATTGCAGGAAGATTATGAGGGAAGTTGTTTAGAATCCTGCATCGTACAGTGTATATCAGACACTATGTCTGCAATTTGACTGAGACTTGTCTTAGAAATATGAATTGAGATTTAGAGGCAAGATGACTAATAAGTTACAATTGCTTGTTTGAATAAAGCTACAAATCCAGAAAGT
This sequence comes from Crossaster papposus, assembly GCA_037893245.1. NCBI lineage: Eukaryota > Metazoa > Echinodermata > Asteroidea > Velatida > Solasteridae > Crossaster > Crossaster papposus. Next base: position 30,518 of record JBAIAA010001815.1, on the reverse strand, counting down.
GAAAGTTTTTGTATCGGCATGCCCGAAATTTTTTATTTTTGTTTAGCCAAATGGTAATGGTGGGGAATGCAAAGCGGGCGAATACTGCCCTAGCGGCTCAGCCCCGCCCTGGCCATGCACCCCGTGCTGGCACTGCAACACCACAGGCCTCTCCGACCCCTCAGGCCAGTGCAGCCCGGGCTTCTACTGCCCCGAGGGCTCGTCCAGTCCTGAGGAGCGGGAGTGCCCGGTCGGCCGGTACTGCCCATTGGAGACCAGCGTCCCAATCCCTTGCTCCAATGGGACTTGCAACCCGGCCACAGGGCAGGATGGTCTGGAGGATTGCTTGCCTTGCCGGGCTGGGTTCTACTTTGACGAGATTGGGGCTTCGGCCACCAGCGGCATATGCTCGGCAGGTAGGTTCAATCTTCTCATGAAGACGATCAGAGCATGCTGATCGGAACGTTGAGTCCGCACTCAAACGGTTCTCTTCAGAACTACACAATTTTCCTAAATAATTCAACCACAAGGTGTTGCTGCAAACCTTCACTAGTTTGTTACTACCACCATGCAAATCTTTAAATCCTATTTAATGGGAACATACAGGGTGTATATACACACAAAATGCAACTAAATATAATGGAATACCTTGCGTATAATGTATAACTAGGTATAACTATATCTATGCATAACTATATCTGACAATGTTTAACAGAATATGGAGTGTTGTGGTCTCTTGGTTTGGAGCATCGCATTTGTAATCTGTAGGTTAAGCTACAGGTTGTGGGTTCGAGTCCTGCCCGAGACTATGGTGCGTGTGCCCTTGGGCAAGGCACTTTGTCACTCATTGCTTCTCCACCCAGGAGTAAATGGGTACCTGTGAGGGCAGAGATGGTTTAATTGTGGTTGATTTCGCTGCTTTGCGCCGAAATGGCAGCATCGAGCTGTATACTCCCCAGGGAACTGAGATGGTATTTGGAATGTTTCATGGGCCCAATGACCGAGTTAATAATGTTAAGCGCTTTGAAACCTTGGTGATAAAGCGCTATATAAGCACCGCACAATATGAGTATTTTTCCAAGAGAGGTCAAATTGACCATAGGACCAAGTTTTTTAATTTTGTTTGGATACTGTGCAAGTATTAAAATCAAGTCCTCAGACACTTTTGTCTGTGTAGGCGCCACCGAAATAAACCAGAGCTGGAGGGAACGGGCATATTGGCTCAGTGCTGGCTCATTTCGGTGACGACTTGATTTCAGTCTAAACTATTTTCTATAGGGGCCTATTATCGATGTTAGTTCTATTATTTGTTAGTTAAATACATTCTACGTGTGGTATTCCGTTATTTTTTTTATATTTTTTTTTATACACTCTGTACAACATTCGCAAACATCAACAAAATAAAAACCCAAATCATCTCGAAACACTTGACTGGACTGTTAGGGAATGACAGTCTAAAGCATCCTGTAAAATAATGGCTCTTGGTGTGCAGACATTTTTCAAGTAAAGTTTTTGTATCAATTTTCTACACTGGTCAATTGACCAGTGTTGACAAAAAAAATGGCTTTCTTAACCAGTTAGCGCCGGGATTATTGTAACATCACCAAGCCGACGCGCTGGTTTATTTTTAACGAAATACGAGGCGGGTTCAGGCCGATAGTACCGGGAAAAACACCCACGCATTTCCAACGTTGCTTGCTGCTGACAGACATTTTCGGCCTTGCACGTGGCGTGTTTATGTGTCATCCGTTTTAGTCTGGGGAAAACTTTGCATTTATTTACGTCATCCGATGCGAACTGGTTAAAACACTGCTCTACTTGTTCATAATTTCTTTGTAATTGATTACACACCCGAAGCCAGCTTGACTGATTCTCTGACCTTACAAGTTTTCCCCATATTTAAAACGGGTGACGCATAAACACCCTCACGAGCAAGGCCGGAAATGTCTGTTAGCAACGAGCAAGGCCAGAAATGCGTGGGTGTGCTTCCCGGTACCATCAGCTTGAACCCGCCGCGGATCGTGTTTTGTTAAAAATAAACCAGCGCGTTGGCTCGGTGATGTTACAATAATCCCGGCGCGAACTGGTTAAGTGTTGTCAGAAAACCAGACTACAAGAACAAGGTTGATTTTTTCTTCTTCAGCATGTACGGACCCAAAACGTCAAACAAGTTAGTGTAACAATATTGGCAATAACATTAACCCCAAAACCGTCAATTTCAAAATATTTCAGCACAAGTTCAATCAGACAGAATATGGCCACAGCTTAAATACTTTGTCACATCTGCCCATCTGTCCAGTCCGTGGCGAAAAACTGGTTAACCCTGCAAGCAGCCATGAGGCCGATTCGGAAGGCACATTTCTTTTTCTAACTTCCATATAAAGTTGTCGGCCTATTCCATTCAAATGGTTTTATTCCTCAATGACACATTGTAGTTTGAGAAACCTGGGCCCCAGCGAAAAACCCATTCACTTGTGCACAAAATGGGCCCAATTCACTTGCGCACAAAATGGGCTCTTTGTGTTTCGCCGCCTAACTGTCTAGCCAGCCAGCCTCTCCAGGGGTGTCATAAGTCATCCTACTGCTGGCCTACAGTAGTGACAGGAAAAAAAAAACCACAGATGTATACAACTGCACAAAACATAGGTAAACCAAGGTGCCTTCCAAATTTACCCCATGGAAGCTGCGCGAAAATTTTTGGCTCGCACAGCTCGCAGGGTTAAAGGCTGTTTTTTCTTTTCTTCGTAGAACCAACTTCTGTAGGTGTATGTGTGACTGTCCGCCATAACCAAGTCGATTTCTAACTTCTTTTTTGGTTTTGGTTAGGATATTATTGCCCCCCCTGGTCAGAAAACTTCTACTCCGGCTGACTACCTGTGCCCAGCTGGTCATTTCTGCAAGGAGAACTTCCCCGACCCTGAACGGTGCAACAACGGCACGTACCAAGACGAGGAAGGCAAGTCAGACTGCCTGCTGTGTGAAGAAGGTAAAAAAAGAGATTGGCTCTCAGAACTATTGGAGGGAAGGGGGTGTTACTCAGTACAATTGGCCACACGGGGACGTGCCACAAGCATGGGTCGCATTTTTAAATGTATGGTATATCAATAAACCCTTTTTCGCCCCTGTTTGGTGGTAAACTCGCACTCGGAAAGGGCATGATGTGGTTTTGCATTTAAAGTGGACACGGTCCTTAGCAGGATGTGATTTCAACAACAGATTTCAAATACCATATTCAAATGCTCGAAATTCACATCCTTCATTCAAATTCGCATCCTGGGTTAAGTCGTTAAGATTCAAATTCACATCCACTGGATTTTTATTTTGGAAGAGGATGTGAATTTGGAGCTTTTTGGGTGTGATTTTGGATTTCTTTTTTCAAAATCACATTCTGCTAATGACCTGGGGTCGCTTTGAATGCAAAATCACATCATGCCCTTTCCTAGTGTCATAGATTGTAATTCTATTCTCAGTATTGACATGGTGTTTTATCACATATGGTATATGAATGGGTGGTAAATATTCTAGCTTGCTCGTTATAATAATAGTGCATGCTCACCATACCAGCTCGTAACGTTATGTATTTGATCTGTTTCCAACATTCAGGACATTCACGCACATGTGAGTTGAGTGTGCACAAAATAACCTTTCTATGGGCCTGTCGATTTGTACTGTCGATTTGTTTATCAATGGATGGTATTTGAATTTAGTTTTCCAGTATAGTCATGGGTACCTATTCTACGTTGGTATATGCATGGGTAGTGAAAACAAGTTCAAAGTGGTATAGCCATTGGTCTTACCTCAAAATCAACGTGACATGCATGTCTTTTTTACTCCGAAAGGTTACTTCTGCGACAACACTGAGTCTGCTGTGATTCACCTCAGCACCTTTGCCTGTCCGACCGGCTACTACTGCCTGTTGGGCACCCAGCGAGCCAGCGAGTACCCTTGCCCCGTGGGGACTTTCAATAACCTGACCAATGCCGTCAACGAGAGCTGGTGCCAACCCTGCCTGGCTGGCTTCTACTGTCTGGCGGGGACCAGTGTATCTGAGTTGCCGTGCTATGCAGGGTAGGTTCTCTGTCTGGATTTATATCCGAGACAAGTGGCCGGTCGCTTGTTGTGCACATGCGCAGTTGGAATACTGAACTGGTTTACATTTATAAGTAATTCTGCAGGTCTGGGGTTTGACTCTAGCCTGGCGTTATGGTATATGTGCTCTTGGGCGAGACACTTTGTCTCTCATTGCTTCTTCCCACCCAGAAGTACCTGTGAGGGTAGAGAGGGTTATTGTGTTTGATAAGATGGCAGTGACGAGCTGTACACTCCACGGGGAGCTGAGATGGTATTTGTAATGCTTCAGTGGCCCAATGGTAATATTCTAGGTGCCATTATTTGTTAGGTTCAATGAACTACTCTATACTTGCATATGACCCGGGCCACAGCAATGAGCACTTTACACACTGCATCACTCGTGAGGTTTTCATAATTAGGGAGTCAGGTTGATGTAGTGGTTACTGTCCTTGCCCTTCCACCACTGTGGCCCGGGTTTGATTCGATGCCTGGTCTAGTTTCTACCTGATTCCGTGGGTTTTTCCCAGAATATTCTTCCGAGGCTTTTCTCCCACCTCCAAAACTGTAATTATTTCTCACTGTCTTCTCTACAGGTTTCTTGCAAGTTTAATTCAGTCTTGCACTCTTGTGGATTCCTTGGTATCAATACCAGAAATATTATAATAATAATAATAATATTTCTGACTTCAGATACTACTGCAAAGGCGGTGACGGCATCCCCAACCCCAACGAATGCCCTGAGGGTAGCTACTGCGTGGAAGGTAGCTACCAGCCTACTCCATGCCCTGCAGGGACCATATCGTCTGTAACAGGCAACAAGAACGTGACAGACTGCGCACCCTGCGACATCGGGCACTACTGCAACGTCAACAGCTCTCAAAATGGTACAAGTCTAGCTTTTTTTGCTCATATGAACTGTCGGTGTAGATGTCTAGTGCATTTTTTATTTTTGTTTTGCTCGTGCCATTTGACAGTGCTCCCAATTTTGGGTCTGCGAATAGTTGCCCTTGCTGGGATGTGTTTTAAGGCAACAACATAGTTCTTGATACAGAGATTTACATGCGCGAGGCACGCACTGCACAATGAGGAGTGATGTGTCACAGAACAAAATGTTAGTGGTGTAGTGTGAATTTGGGATTATGAAATACAAACTCATGTATTGCACATGCTGTGTGAGGGTTTAACCAATGAAAGGGTAAAAGAAGGCACTTTTATTAGGAGTCCAAATTTCATATGACACCAGGAAAAATAAGTGTTCAAAACAGTTGGTGTTTTATCATCGTTTTTAAATCACCCTTGTGACAGGCTGACGACCAATAGAAATGGCTAGGTATTTCTGAATGCATGTTTAAGGGGTTTTGGGTAGTCAGGTTGGCGTAGCGGTTCTTTCCTCGCCTTCTTTCCACCGCTGTGACTCAGGTTCGAATCCCGGTGTTCAGTCCCTGCTTGATTTTGTGGATTTTCCTCCCACCTTCCTCTCATTGTCTTCTCCCTGCAGTTTTTGTTTTGCTTTCGAGCCACAGTACCAAGGACACTTTTCGAGGAATTCATGGTTTCATTAATGCAAATAATGCGTACGGGCCTGTGGTGTCGTAATATTTGTCTGGAAACAGACTAGTGGTCACTAGTTCACAGTTTGCACTGATATTTTAAAACGTTTACTTCTTCTTCTTTTTCCTAGGATCAACATGTCCAGAGAAAGGAATAATCACCACGCTGCCATGCCTGGCAGGCTACTACTGTCCAGAAGGAACGGATAATAACAGAATGCCTTGCCCTTCAGGTAAGATAGAATGCAAAACTAAAAAGCAGGTACATGTAACTTTAGGTCTTACACCTCAAGGTTATATGAGGTTCTACTGGGATTTACAGGGCACTCCATGGTTAAACCTCAAGTTATTGCTTTAAAAAAACAACTATTTTGGCATGCTTCCCCGATGGGGATTAGGCTGGAATGCTAGTACTTTTGTTTGCCTTCCACCACTGTGATCCAAGTTTTATACCCCGTGGTTGTGTGAGGTTTTGCTGAGTTTTATAGTGCACCTCATGGTTAAACCTCAAGTTGTTTATTTATTGAAGATTTTGCATCCTTGGGGTACTGGTACTTTCCACTGTGGGCTGGGTTCGTATCCCTGAAATGTGTGTTGGGTTTTCACTGTTTGCCTGATTGTGTGGGGTTTCCCTAGAATGTCATTCTTGGGTTTTCTTCCCACTTGTTTTTCTTTATTTACATACATAAATAGCACATGCGCACTAGATTCCCCCCGTTTTCAGAAGGAGATTTTACAAAGTTTCAAAGATGTTGTTACTGGTGGTTCATTATTCTGAGCCACGCAGAGTTTAACAGGCTCTTGAATTGTCGCCCTCAAACCTTGCAGATATTCGCAGCAATCACTAAACAAGTTGCCCAATACATGATATGAACGTCCACCCCTGGTAAAATGAAAATTTCTACCACTATACTTAATTATCATGGCGTTTACGTAGCTTTTCAGTTCTTTTATGTTTCTTATTCAGTATAATATATAATAATAATAATAATAATAATTTATTGATTTATATTGCGCCCATTCCTTACAATGTACACAGGCGCATAACAACTATATAATTGCTAAAACATTGGTAATTAAAAATTATCACAAAATAATCAGTAAATAGCTCGAAAATATGCACATAAAATATGATAAGACATACACTGTGAACAAGTAACAATATTATTATTAAACCTTATTATTATTAAACCACATTATTAAAAAGCTTGTTTAAAAAGGTGAGTCTTCAGGACTGATTTAAAAACACCAAGATTAGCAGCGTTCCTAACATGAAGTGGGAGTTTATTCCAAAGATATGGAGCACTATATTCAAAGGCTCGGTCCCCAAGAGTAGCCTTGCCACAACCTACAGGGTAGTTAAGAAAGATACCATCACTAGAACTACGAAGACAGTAACGAGATTGGGACTTGATAGAAACAAGCCGACTTGAATACTGTGGGGCTAAACTATGTAAAATTTTGTAAGTAATCAATAAAAGTTTGAATTCAATTCTAGACCAAACAGGAAGCCAATGTAGATCCATAAATAATGGTGTAATATATAATAGCAAAGCTTTATTTCACGTTCTGTACGTTTATTTCTACAATTTTTCTGATAAATTTTAATTTGTACGTGGAACAATTGTGAGAACACCTCGGATGTCCAAGCGAATGGACCAACAGAAATGCGCGTTGCGGAAGAACTTCAGGCCGAGAGGATCGGGTGAAAAAGGGCTGTTTTCCGAACCCCAACTTTATCTTCGTCTCAGGCTTCATTCATACAGTTTAGCAATAGGGTGTAGCCGGAGCCAAAGCCAGGGGTTTGGAAAACGGCCTTGGTCTGTTTGTCTGATTAGGCGCATGAATCTTTGCGCTAATAACCACGGATCTTGCCGAATGTCCGCAGGGGTTTGAGCGATATTAGTAGAAGGCTTGTAAAAGCGCTACGTGGCTCAAGCTGGTGGTTCATGGGTAACAATGGTTTGTTGCGATAACGCTTTCTCGTGGCAGCGTGTTATTACAGAGGCGAATCACGGCGGTGGGGTAACGCGTATCTAACGTACATGTCAACACTTAACCATCTTTCAACAGGTTTCACAGCTGCTCTGGAAAACCTTGAAAATGGGTTTCTATTTTTTCAGCTAGAGAAAATTTGGGGCCAAAAAATAAAAATTTGGCAAAACCCACAGACTTTAATGTTAGTTCTTAAAAGTGACTTTGTCAGTGACTAAGAAAAGAACATTTGTTTTTGCCAGCTTGGCAGGTGTGACAAAAAAATTAGAATAAATTAAAACGATTGTAGGCACATACATATAGAGACTTTCTAACCTTTGTTTTTTGGTTGGTTCGAATCCCACCAGGTACCTTTAACGACCGGCTCTCACTCGGGGAGGAAGCGGAGTGCCAGCCGTGCCTAATGGGGATGTTCTGTGAGACGCCAGCACCGTCCTGGCCCACGGGCAACTGCGACGCTGGGTTTCTATGCCTGGCTGGCGCAGCCACATCCAGCCCTGACGAAGGCACTAATGCACCCTGTGTAGTCGGTCACTACTGCGAAAAATGGTCAGTTTACGTTTCTCAATTATTCACTTGGGCTTTTTGCACGAATGAGAGAGGCAGTTTTGTTTGTACCTCTTTCAAGAGCCCTGTTGACAGGACTCACTGGATGCACGTACCACTTCGCATGCATATGGTGTGAAGTGTGCACGACTAAAGAGACTATGAAATCTCTATTAGTCCGTATGTATGTACGTAGTCCGTATGTATGTATGTAGTCCGTAATTTACGTAGTCCGTATGTACGTAGTTCATATGTGTGTAAGTAGTCTGGATTTGCGTAGTCCGTGCGTGTGTGCGTAGTCCGTGCGTATGTGCATACTTCGTGCGTGTGTGTATAGTCCGTGCATGTGTGTATAGTCCATGTGTTTGTTAAATGTGTGTCAAATGTGTTTTTCTGATGCCAACAATTTGACGAAGGTTTGAAAACGACAAAAACTAAGGAGCTGAGATTTTGTAAACCCCTTTTATTTCACCCACTTTATCTTTTTGTGAACCCTTCCAGGCACCAACTCGGCCACCGCTTGCCCCCCTGGAACAATCAACTCTGACGAGGGTGGACGATCCATGGACGACTGCGTCCCATGCGAGGCTGGTCACTTCTGTCAGGGCACGGGCCTGTCGGCACCCACGGGCGTCTGCTCAGAGCGCTACTACTGTCCGAGTGACGCCGTGATTGATTCGTTTAAGCCCGCCTGCTACGAGTGCCCGGCTGGGTCCTTCTGCCCGAATGAGACGGCGACGCCGGTGGCCTGCAACCTAGGTAGGAATTAAACCCATGTTGTAGTAATTGCAAGACTGTCGCCAGTCCGAACATGTGGCTTGCGACTCGGGTAAGAATCCTACCAGTGTCGTAGTTGGTTGTATTCCGTGAATGTTAAGCTTTGACCAAAGCTATCAGGCTTGTTCCCTGAACGAGAATTTGTCGGCTAGCCTCATACTCATACTCAACAACCTGCATGCACGTACATATACACACACGCCCCTCACGTACATCCTCAAACAGAATACGGCATAGTCGAGGCGAATGATAGCCTTGACCCAATTTTGTAATCCGTTTATTTACATTTACGGCCAAATTCGGCCGAGCCAATTAAACACTGTAAACTATGATTTGATGATTTGATGATTGGATGATGGGATGATGGGATGATGGGATGATGGGATGATGGGATGATGGGATGATGGGATGATGGGATGATGGGATGATGGGATGATGGGATGATGGGATGATGGGATGATGGGATGATGGGATGATGGGATGATGGGATGATGGGATGATGGGATGATGGGATGATTCGGCCGAGCCAATTAAACACTGTAAACTATGATTTGATGATTTGATGATTTGATGATTGAATGATTGGATGATGGGATGATGGGATGATGGGATGATGGGATGATGGGATGATGGGATGATGGGATGATGGGATGATGGGATGATGGGATGATGGGATGATGGGATGATGGGATGATGGGATGATGGGATGATGGGATGATGGGATGATGGGATGATGGGATGATGGGATGATGGGATGATGGGATGATGGGATGATGGGATGATGGGATGATGGGATGATGGGATGATGGGATGATGGGATGATTCCCTGATTCGCTGATTCGCTGATTCGCGCTGATTCGCTGATTCGCTGATTCGCTGATTCGCTGATTCGCTGATTCGCTGATTCGCTGATTCGCTGATTCGCTGATTCGCTGATTCGCGCTGATTCGCTGATTCGCTGATTCGCTGATTCGCTGATTCGCTGATTCGCTGATTCCCTGATTCCCTGATTCCCTGATTCGCTGATTCCCTGATTCCCTGATTCGCTGATTCCCTGATTCCCTGATTCCCTGATTCCCTGATTCCCTGATTCCCTGATTCCCTGATTCCCTGATTCCCTGATTCCCTGATTCCCTGATTCCCAAGTCCCTTCGCGACATGTCCCCCCTCGCGACATGTCCCCCCTCGCGACATGTCCCCCCTCGCGAAATGTCCGCATTTTTGTCTTTTTCGCATTTTTGTCTTTTTCGCATTTTTGTCTTTTTCGCATTTTTTTTTATTTCCGCATTTTTGTCTTTTTCGCATTTGTCTTTTTCGCATTTTAGTCTTTTCCGCATTTTTGTCTTTTTCGCATTTTATTTTTTTCCGCATTTTTGTTTTTTTCGCATTTTAATTTTTTTCTGCATTTTTTTTTTTTCGTATTTTATTTTTGTCCGCATTTTTATCTTTTTCGCATTTCATTTTTTTCCGCATTTTATTTTTGTCCGCATTTTATTTTTGTCCACATTTTTGTCTTTTGTCTTTTTTTCCGCATTTTTGTCTATTTCGCATTTTTTTTTTTTCGCATTTAAATTTGTTCCGCATTTTTATTTTTGTCCGCATTATATTTTGTTGCGCATTTTTTTTTTGTCCGCATTTTTTTCTTTTTTCTTTTTGTCCGCATTTTTTGTCTTTTTCTCATTTTATTTTTTTCCGCTTTTTTGTCTTCGCATTTGATTTTTTTCCGCATTTTTGTCTTTTTCGCATTTTATTTTTTTCCGCATTTTTTTTTTTGTTCGCATTTTATTTTTTTCCGCATTTTTGTCTTTTTCGCATTTTATTTTTGTTGCGCATTTTATTTTTTTCCGCATTTTTGTCTTTTTTCTTTTTGTCCGCATTTTTTGTCTTTTTCTCATTTTATTTTTTTCCGCTTTTTTGTCTTCGCATTTGATTTTTTTCCGCATTTTTGTCTTTTTCGCATTTTATTTTTTTCCGCATTTTTTTTTTTGTCCGCATTTTATTTTTGTCCGCATTTTTGTCTTTTTCGCATTTTATTTGTGTCCGCATTTTTGTCTTTTTGGCATTTTATTTTTTTCCGCATTTTGGTCTTTTTTATTTTTTTCCGCATTTTTGTCTTTTTTGCATTTTATTTTTTTTCGCATTTTATTTTTTTCCGCATTTTATTTTTTTCCGTATTTTATTTTTGTCCGCATTTTTGTCTTTTTCGCATTTTATTTTGTTGCGCATTTTATTTTTTTCCGCATTTTTGTCTTCGCATTTTATTTTTTTCCGCATTTTTGTCTTTTTCGCATTTTATTTTTTTCCGCATTTTTTTTTTGTCCGCATTTTATTTTTGTCCGCATTTTTGTCTTTTTCGCATTTTATTTTTGTCCGCATTTTTGTCTTTTTTATTTTTTCCGCATTTTTGTCTTTTTCGCATTCTTTTTTTCCGCATTTTTGTCTTTTTCGCATTTTATTTTTTTCCGCATTTTAGTTAGTTCCATTTTTGGTCCCATCAGTACAAATTCACACCCCCCATAAAAATACTGCATAAAGGCCTGTATTTGACGCACATTGTTTTCGGGATTCAAAATGGATGACGGTAAACATGTCACAAGCAAGACTAGCAATATCTGTCAGTCCCTACCTGATTTATATGTCGATTTTCCCCAGAATATTTCTCTGGGGTTTTTCTCCCACCTCTAAAACTGTAATTTCTTGTGTCTTCTCTACAGGTTTATATTTTGGGCAGCTCAATAAAGATGCGTCTAAGACGGGAGGTGAATTGTTACTTGCCAATTTGTATGCAGTCAAGTGCTTCTTTGCATTGTTTTCGACTGGCATTTGAGGTAACAGAAAATGATTTAAATATGTAATGCAGAGAAAATTAAGTACACGTTTTATTTAAAGGTTGGGTACACCATTTGTAATTGCTTGAATTATCATGAATGGGTGGATTTGGGGGGTTGTATTTTATAGTAAATATCATTTAAATGACCTGTCCAAAGTTTTACTATCATGGATGCCGAGAAAAGCTTGAAAAACAGCGTTTGTTTTCAACCGGCGTCGAGCAGTTATTCTTATGTTGTTATTGTTTTTTTCGCGCTCGCTGTCTGGCGATCGCAAGTTTTGTTTTATAAAATTCAATTTTTCGGAATAATATCAGAATATCTAGAGCAATCATTTTGCTGGACGCCTAAAATCATTATTTACTTTCAAATAAGTAAGATATTTCTTAATAATACGGTAGTAAATATTTTTGATATCTGCAAATGGTGTATCCTGCCTTATTTATAATGATTATATCAGTTGTGTGTTTCTTATTCATGATGTTATTTGTAACAGGTCGGTTTGGGTGTGAAAACGTAGGAGTGCTCAGGATCAGATGCCTAGAGGTAATTCAGTGTAAGACTATTAACCAGTTCGCGCGGGATGACTAATATAAACGCAAAGTTTTCCCCAGGTTCAAAACGGATGACAGTAGTATAGTAAATGCGGGGTCTAGACCAACTCTAGAACTCGGTGTCTCGGTGTCTCGGTGTCTCGGTGTCTCACAAATCTCAAATCTCAAAAACCAAATCTCAAAAATAAAAAATAAAAAATCTAAAATAAAACAAATTTTATTGTTTAGAAACTGCGGTTACTAGACCTTTTTTAAAAAACTCAAATCTCAAAAACCAAAATCTCAAAAACCAAAATCTCAAATCTCAAATCTCAAAAATAAAAAATAAAAAATCAAAAATAAAGCAAAATTTTATTGTTTAGAAACTGCGGTTACTAGACCTTTTTTAAAAAACTCAAATCTCAAAAACTCAGGGCCTCCTCCTTAAGTCAAAGCGCATGTATTATTTGGATTTTTTGAAGAAGCTTTAGAGAAATTAGAAGCCCAAATTAAAAAAACTCTAAAAACAGCGCCCTCTATGGGTTAAATTAAAAAAACAATAAATGACAAACTCTAAAATTAATTTAAAAATAGCGCCCTCTATGGGCTAAATAAAAAAACTATAAATGACAAACTCTAAAATTAATTTAAAAATAGCGCCCTCAACAGAGGGCGCTATTTTATTTATTCTTATTTATTACAGTTTTCTAAAATTAGATTTTTTGTATAAATGATGTCATAAGGGTACTGCAGTACCCTTCTCTAAATATAGATTTTTTGTATAAATGATGTCATAAGGGTACTGCAGTACCCTTCTCTAAATATAGATTTTTTGTATAAATGATGTCATAAGGGTACTGCAGTACCCTTCTCTAAATATAGATTTTTTGTATAAATGATGTCATAAGGGTACTGCAGTACCCTTCTCTAAATATAGATTTTTTGTATAAATGATGTCATAAGGGTACTGCAGTACCCTTCTCTAAATATAGATTTTTTGTATAAATGATGTCATAAGGGTACTGCAGTACCCTTCTCTAAATATAGATTTTTTTACATGTCTAAAATTACACTTGTTAAAATTGATAATTTACACAGGTCCACAGTGATTACAAATACACTCTACATGGTGTTTCCATCTTTTACCTAATGCTGGGGTGATACTAAAATACGTCTTAATTAATCTCTTATTTTTTCTGAAAAAAGTTAAGGGTAGACGACAGTTAAGTAATTTGGGATATTCGTTTACCAGTTTGTAAAATTCCCTCAATATTTTAGCCCATTTTTTTCTGATGTCACAATTTTGTTCTAACCATGTATCAAAATTTGGTAAAAATACCTCACCCCTTTTTTTATCTCGCCGAAATGTTTGAAATGAAATTTCTAACCAGTTCCCAAACTTTTTCGCGTTAAACAAACACCTGTTTTCCCCCTGTTTATACTTTTCACCGAATTCTTTTACGCATTGTTCTAAAGCCTTTAAATTGTAATGTTGTTCATTATCTGGTAAAGGAATATCTTCCAAATTATTTAACTGTCGTTGCATATTATAAGTACTTTTTAGTTTGTTATACATTTCTTCGGGAGTCGGGGAATTTTTTTTTATTTGGGGCTGTTCTACTTCTACTTCATTTTCTTGGACTTTTAAAGTTGGGAGTGGTGGCGGACTTAAGTTATTTACATTTGGTGCGTTGTTCAGGGCTTCCAAGGCTTTTTCATGTTGACCGTCGATGATCAGTCTTTTTGCCTCAGCGACGAGTTGGTGATATTGGTTTAACTGTTGCACCACCCACTCGCCGCTTGAGGTGATGAGACGATTTGCTTCATCGACGTCTTCCCTCATGTATGTCAGTTTGAGGACTTGCCTTGGAAACGTCATGATACTAAAGCAAATGAAAATACAAGAATAGATAGAGTTTTAATATGAGCTACTCACGTAAACAACATTAGAAGAATACCTATTTAAACATTTATATTCTCACCTTTCAAATATAATCCGCCAGTTGTTTTTCTAACGTCTGTGATAGAGGAGAGATGGTAGTGAGTGAGACGATCTGTGATAAATTTGTAGAGTACAGTTTTAATATCATAGCAATTATTCTTTTGAGCTACTCACGTAAACAAAACAATTATATTCTCTTACCTTTTTTAGTAGCTGAGAAGTAAAACACACGGGGCCTGGCTCGCTGTCTTATGCAAAAACTGTTTTAGCTCAATCTAGCTTACGCTGTATGAAGTAGTGCAGAAATGATGAAAAGGCTGTTTTGGCTTGACTCACATGAAACGGCTGGCTAATGCTGCAGTATTTATACAAAACCACCACCCCTCAGTGTGGCTGTATGGAAAATTACTGGCCACGCTGTCCAAAGGTTGTTTGTTTTGCCTGTGAAGGGCGGCGGGTTTGTTTGTATAAATTCTCCTGGTTGAGAGCCGCGCTGACCAAAGGTTGTTTGTTTTGTCAGTAACAGGATGTGAAATGCAATTAGTTTTTTGTTTGAGAGCCACACTGACAAAAGGTTGTTTGTTTTGTCTGTAACAGGATATGAAATGCAATTAGTTTTTTGTTTGAGAGCCACGCTGAGCTAGCCACGCTAACCAAAGGTTGTTTTTTGTTGGTTTAAGCTGTAAGTTTTTGGGGGTTTCAAATGTCATCGCGTTTGGCACAAAAAGGCGGAGCTGATGGATAAGGAGGGGGTTGATCGAAATAATTTTTGTTTATCTCGAAGCTGTAAGTTTTTCGATAATTCCTTTTTTTTCCTTCAAAACCAACTCTTCCACGCGTTTTTTTATCTCGGATTCCATATCGCTCTCACCTTTCTTTTCTGACAGCAAGCTGCCGGACCTGATAGCCTCTTTCATATCGTTAAATTGCCTCAATTCTTTTAACACCAAAGCGTACTCTTCGTGGGATATATCGCCGTCCTCTATAGCTTGAGAAATAAGATCTCTTACGCTGTTGAGTTTAGCCTCAGCCAAGACTCTAATCTCGTCGTGTTTTTTAGCTTTACGTCTAAATCGCTTGCTAAAATATTTTAGCAAGAGCGCGGCGCAACCAAAACTCAAGGCTACTCCCTCTAACGCAAAACCAACGGGTGACGTAATGACGCCGCTTATAGCTGCGATTCCCAAACCCCCACAAATTACTCCACTCGCCTCAGCTAGGTTTTCTGTAGTAGATAATGTCGTAATTAACTTGCCGTATTTTTTACACAACGCGCTTCGCTGTTCTCGTTGCGCCAATATATCTTTTTGAACTTCTTCGATCTTTTGCAATCGAAACACCCTCGTACTAGCACCATCTTCGATGGTACTTTTTAGATCAGGATAAATACTAGTCGTCATTTTACAAAAGTAACTAAAATATTTCTACGTTAAAAATTATCTCTTTACCTCTGTTATCTAACACCTCACCAAGACCGTTTTTTAACGAAAACGTGAGGCTGTTTATTTTGCCAGCTACCAACTCTTTCGAACACTTGTTATAGTTGATATAAATTGGATCTTGGGGATTGTTTGAACGGGCGGCATCACCCGATAAAGGTATATTCTCCAACAGGTTAGTTTGTTTTCCGTCAACAAAATTTGAATGCGTAGACAGTTCTTCGCAATGTAAAAAGACCGCGCTGTAAAGATTTAGGTTAAATTTTCCAAAATGATTACCACCATAAAGCCAACCCCTGGGTAAACCTAACAGTTTAGACAAATTACCTGATAGTTTTATGCGATTTTGTTCGGGAATGGATATATAAAACAGTTCATCGGATAAGGTCTCTATGGATATATTGTGAAAATTTGTTATAAAATATTTGAAAGAATAAAGATTCCACCGATCGTGAACAACGTGATATTCCTCCTGATCGACAATTTGATCTGAAGTCGGATCATTTGTTTTACCCGTAAAACTCTCCCAATTTATCGACGCTTTTTTGTTGAGGTTATAAAAACCCAAATCTAACGCAAAGTTATTTAACTTCATGCGGTGGTCACCCCCGACGTTATCTATAGGTCGCGATAGTTTAAAGGTCTGCTCGTTATCCGTCATGACAAACGTATGAGACTGCATTTTACAAAAGTAACTACAATATTTTTACGTTTAAAATTATATCTTTACCTCTATTATCTAACACCTCGCCAATACCGTTTTTTAACGAAAACGTGAGGCTGTTTATTTTGCCAGCTACCAACTCTTTCGGAGAATTATCGTATTTTACGTAAATTGGATCTTGTGGGTTGTTTGAACGGGCGGCATCACCCGATAAAGGTATACTCTCTAAAAGATTAGTTTGTTTTCCGTTTAAAAAATTTGAATGCGTAGACAGTTCTTCGCAATGTAAAAAGACCGCGCTGTAAAGATTTAGGCTAAATCTTCCAAATTCAGTTAAATCACCGCTGCCATAGATCCAACCCTTGGGTAAGCCTAAAAGTTTAGACAAATGACCCGATGGTTTTATATCCGCTAAAGACTCAGAGGCCGCCAATGACAAATAAAATAGTTTATCGTTTATCGGAGTAATGGTCATAGGTTTAATATCATCTTTAAAACGATCTTTTAAAGAATAAAGATTCCATCGGGCGGGTGTGATATCGACCACACCTTCTTTAACACTAATCCGAGTATGTATAGCATACAATATTTTCTCTACTTTTTCGACGTTATAAAAACCCACGTCTAAAATAACGCTGCTTAACTTAATGCGACGGTCGCCCCCGACGTTATCTATGGGTTGAGGTAGCTCAAAAGTCTGCTCTTTTTCGGTCATGACAAATGTATGCGACTGCATTTTAAAAAAAATAAAATAATAAAACGTTACTATAAAAAATGAACGCGACTTATGGAAACAAACTAAATCCACACAGACGCCTTAAAAATCCTCGGGGTATAAAAGGCAACCGCCAGACTGTCGTCGTAACTCACAATCCAAGCACGATCGACGCGAACGACAAATTAATAGTCAAGTTTCCGTCGTTGAGCTCTGACGACGTGATTGTCCCCGGTTCGGCAAAACTAGCTTTTAATATCGATCTAACCTCGGACGACGACGCCGATCGAAGTCTGTTTAAAAATCTAGGACGAAATCTCGTAAAACAAATAAGAATATGTATCGGTGGCCGGGAGATCGTAAACTTGACCGACGCCGACGTTTATAACATTTTTAAAGATCTTTGGTTACCCAAAGGTATCAGAGATCACTACGCCGGAAACGAGATTGCCAACATATCGAGCCTACGTGTGGGCACCGGTAACGCGGTTGCCGGTGACAACAGTGGGAAAGACAAAGCGATAGCGGATGCCCTTGGAAACAGATTTTGTATACCGCTAGACTTTGAAATGCTCACAGATCATCAACCGTTTTATCCATCCGCTCTGAACGACCAACTGTCTTACGAACTTACTTTTAACGACTACTCCAAAGTCGTAAATTCTACCGACGCCGCAGCGAGTTATAGCATCTCTAACTTGGCGCTAGAATACGAGATCGTTGCCAACAAGCACTTGGCTCAAATCTTAGCTCAAAAATGTCTCGACAAGACGCAGTTTTTGTTTGAAAGGATTCAGAGACACGAAGTAAGATCTATCGACAAACAAGACACCGTTTGGAACTTTAATTTAAACGTGGCGGTTAAAAGCCTCAAGGGTATACTGTTTTTGTTTAAAGAAGCGACTACGAAAACCCCTGAACTATTTTATAACCCAAAGATAGACAAAGTTAGCGTGACGATAGAAGGAAAACCTAATCAACTCTACAGTTCGGGTCTCAAGAGCTATCAACAATGGGAAGAAATCAACAAGTTCTTTGGAGACTCATCCACCGAGCTAGGGGCTGGTATATGTAAAGATTTAGGGTTAACGGGAATGGATATCGGTGATTATTTTTTAAGAAGATACGGACTTTGGTTGGATATGAGATCGACGGACGACAACAAAAATCACGGATCGGGTAAACAAATCGGCGATATAAGCGGGGGAATCTCTATATTGATGGAACGCGAAGCTCAAACCGCGGGCGCTCTAAAGTGTTACGTATTTTTGGTGATGGACGCACAACTTAACATCCAAGGCGGTCGCTTGAGCAGCGTCAACTTTTAAAAAACTCGACTATATAAAAAACTAGTCTATATAAAAAAGATGACGCCGCACTGCGCTTTAATATGTGGAAGGACAAACTCTGGTAAAACAAAGTTTGTGTTAGACTTGCTAGAAAACGAATATGCCAACAAATTTGAATACTTGGTGATCATATGTCCGACTCTGTCAAACAACAAAACGTATCACGAGAGACCTTGGTTTTTTAACGACCCCAACGTTTACGCGTGCGACCCCGACGTCGAAAATATGAGCATGAACGAAGCCATAGACTTTTACAGAACGAAATTTAAAGGATTGCACACTTTGTTTTTAATCGACGACTGCAGCGCTTATCAAGCTATGAAATATCGAAAGGGTTCTAGAGGCGGTAGTAGTGTGTGCATGTTATCTAAATTAGCCTTTAGCGGTAGACACGATAACCACAGCTGTTGGTTATTGACTCAAAAATATAACACCGTTTTAAAAGATTATCGCGAACAGACTCAATGGGTGGCTATTTTTTATTGCAAAGACAAAAAAAGTTTTGATAATTGCCTCGACGAAAATGATGTGGTGCCGGATAATAAAAGACAAGACATAAAACAATATCTCAAAGACACTCCCTATAGTAAATTGATTTTATATACGGATCCTCCGACTAAATGGTACTTGGGTAGCTAGTTGTAACCTAGTTGCGGTTTGTTGAGGTTTTGTTGAACAGCTAGTTGTGTTTTGTTGGGGTTTTGTTGAACAGCTAGTTGGGTTTTGTTGAGGTTTTGTTGAACAGCTAGTTGGGTTTTGTTAAACAGCTAGTTGTTAAGTACTTGCCAGCTAGTTGGGTTTTGTTGAACAGCTAGTTGCAACTAGTTTATCTCGCTATATTAAATGTTCGTGCTGATCGATCTTTCGCTCAAATTTATTATAGCGTCGACCTTGTGTATTTTATCTTACGAATATTTTGCTCTAAAAAATAAATTATATAGTCTTATAAAAATGGAGCTGTCTACTTTAGACTTGAGCACACCGGCGCCGCAAACGGAAAAACATAAAACTAGACTGTTGGGCGTAGTATCAGCTGGTGATTCTAAAAAGTATTTGGGTAAAGAATTTAGCCAGGGAGATATAGAAAACCTAGACGCGAACAAACAAGAAAAAATGTACAACCATTACGAGGCTCGACTAGGTAAAGAAATGATTACTAGTTTGGGTAACTGCATGCTGGGGATTTACTCGAGAGTTTTAGGCGCGAGTCTACCTATGATCAAACCCCTAGGTGTCAGTCTACGAGTAGACTCGGAAGACACACTCACCAAAGATCTAGAGGAAGATCCCGTTATATCTAGCTCGATAGCTAGTTTACTTTGTGAAGTTTATTACAACTACGGCGTTTGGTTGTCGCCGTTAGTAGGTGTCTTGATAACATCTAAACATTTAGTTATTAACAAAAATAATTCTCTTATAATAAAAGATGAGTCAACCAGAGAGCTCAAACCCTCTTCAACCAGAGACTCTAAAAGTCTCAAAAATACAGACGGTGACGACTAAAACTAAAAATCCCGATAGAGTAAAACAAGGCAAGGCATTAGCGGAACACAACAAAAAGAGAAAAGAACAAATTGTCAAGATGCAAAATATAGACGTGAGTACTACTCCTCCTTCTTCGTACGCGGCAGTTGGGTCGTTGTCGCTGGTGGTTGTTGTAGTTTTAGGAGGACTCTATATATGGAGCCAAAAAAGCCCCACACCACCAAAACCTCAGCCAGCCCCGCCAACGGTCAAGAGCCCAAAGGAGACTCCTTCTTCTACACCTTCAAATTTTGTAGAAATGGAATAAAAAAATAAAAACAATATAAAGCTTTAATAAATGGATACTAATAGCATCGTCAACAATCTCTATCACGCCGCTATCATCTCTATGTTAAGCGTGGGATTTACCATGTTTAGTAAAAAACTTTTGAAGATCAAACCGGCCGATCTCGACAAGTTGAGCTTGGAAGATATAGCGAAACTAACGGCTATGATAAGCGGATCGATGTATGTAAAAACCTGGCTGGTATCGCAAAATATACTTCCACCAAATATTTTAAAACTTTAATTTGTTTATATAAATGGCTGAAGGTGGAGATTTTGAACCTGTAGAAGACTATGAAAAAGAAGAAGACAACGAGGAAGAAGATCTAGAATTGGACTCTCCCGACAACGAAACGGCGTTAGATCCAGCCGTTGTTCAAGCCCGTGCTGGTGTCTTAGAACAAGGGAGACGTGTGTTTATTAAGAATCCAAGAGTCGAAAGTTTCTACAAAAGTCAAGGACAAAAACAATATGGGATTCCGCAATGGGAAAGTTTCGTAGTAAAAAATAACACGTTATTTTTTGAAAACGACAAAGTAGAAGTACAATTATCATACAAAGGCAAACCCGATACATTTTTAGCATTAAGTTCCATCGAAACAAGTACTAAGCACGGTCTAGATTTTATTAGAAGTGAATTAGGTTTTAAAGATTATAAAGTAAATCCATTTAGTAAAAAACAAAAAAAACTACTTAAAGAGAATACGGAGTCTATCCCGATACAAGATCTTCCAGAATCGGCCGACGATTTAAGCGAAATTTTCGAAACTTTTGAACAAGAAACCAGTTTTATCGAAGAACGAGAAACTGGCTTACCCATGAGAGAGATCTTGGGTTTAAACAAAGCCCTTCAAACGACGAGAGGCAGCTTAGAACTAAATTTAGCGCGCCTCAGACAAGTCGAAGATGAGATAGTCTCAACCGAAGCGGCATTAGCTGAATCAACGGACGACGGTTCCACGGCAGAAATGAGAGAGAGATTAGAAGACTTAAGGTTGGAAAAATCGGCTAGATTAGAAGCCGCGTCTATCAACGCAAAAAAACTCAGAAGTCAGATGAGTCGGTTAAAAGAAACGATTACGAGGATTTTAGATAGCGACGAGACCTTGGGAGAAAAAATTAGAACGTTGTTTAGAGAACAAGGCGTGACCATAACGGCTATTTTGACGGCGTTTAGTTTGGCTATCGGTTTGATAGTAAAGAGCGTTTTGTCTGCCGGTGCGCCGGCGCTCGCACCTATACCTGCACCGCCCACACCACCGTCTAACGCCACCAACGTAAAAGAATGGATACAGTCGCAACTAAAACATCTGTCAAACGTGCTCGCTAAACTAGGCTCCAAGCTGCTCGACGCCTTGCCCGGAATTTTAGGCGGTATAGCGAGTTGGATATTTAACGTATTGAGCAAAACCGTCGGATGGTTGGGAGAACACGTGTGGACCCTTATAGTGGGAGTCGGAACTTTAATTTTTGTTTATTTACAAAAGCGCCTCTAAAAAAAAAAGCCTTCTGTAGCTAACAGAAGGCTTTTTTTTTTTACCACAAGTCTAAAAGCAGGTATCCTATACCCGCTATGGCTAAAGTACCGACAATCAGCGAAGTTTTTTCGTACTCGTGAGGATCTCTCTGAACGTTTTCTTGTGTGGGTGTAGGGAAGGGTGGTGGCGTTGGTGTTGGTGTTGGCGTGGGTGCGGGTGGTGGTGTTGGTGTTGGCGTGGGTGCGGGCGTGGGTGTTGGTGCGGGCGTGGGTGGTGGCGTGGGCGTGGGCGCGGGTGGGTCTAGCAGAGGCGCGGGTACGTTTGAGTTTATCTTTGAGTTTAATCCCAACGCCAACTCAGCGGTCGCAATCTGTATATTGTTGTTATATCCTTCGTGGGTTCCGACCCTCAATTGCATGTTCGAAGGCACGAGATATAATCCTTTTGCCAACACAAAGTTTAACGAACTCCTGGCGTATTGCAGCGAATCTTGAAATTGGGTTATAGATTCTTCCAGATCGGTCGGAGTTGCAATCAAACCTTCTACGATATTAACAAACTGGGTTTGGGCGTCCAAACCCGTGCCCGGAGTTAAAATACTAGTTTTTGTTTGCGCTTGAGAACCCAGCAGAGCGTAAACATACGCCCTGATAGATTCGTTTATTTTTTGTATTCCGACGTCGGTAAAGTGAGTGGCGGGGTTTATAAAACGTTTCCACGCAGAGCCAACGGCGTCGTCTTGCGTCAAATTTGTCACCGTTTGAGAGCTGTAACGTCCAGATCCTCCTGGAGGTTGTGATGGGCCAAACCCCATTTTAGTTCCTCCCGCGTATTTACCGTAACTAATCCCCAAGTCCGTGGTATCATAATCTCCCAAAGGTTTACCCCAAGCATAAGCCTGCCCCAATCCACCCGAGTAGAGATCTACCGTCTGTATCCAAGTATTTTTAGGATCCGTAGAATAAAATCTACACGCGTCGATATAAGCCCCGCGATCTACGTTGTTGTCTACGGCATTAAATACGTTATCGTTCGGGCTGGGACATTTGAGAAACTCTAATATTTTTCTAACGGTAAAATAAACGTGAAATCTGTATACGGCGCTCGTCAGAGGATCGATAGAATTAATAAGATCCCAGCCTAAACCGGCTCCGGTGGTACTACACCAAATGGCAAAATTAAGTTGATTTTGATAAAACGTCATCGGTTGTGTTTTCCATCTGTTTATTACCTCGTCCGTTTTAACGAGGGGTAACTTATAGTCGGCTAGTAGATCTGGAAAAGTAGCTATAAAAAAACTGCGGTCAACCGAGTTAACTACTACTTCTAGACTCTTGAAATCTAAGTCCATTTTTATAGTATTTTTTTTTGTTTCTTTTTAAAAATGGCTAGCATCGCTATGATGATCGGAGGCGCAATAGTTAACGCTTTAGCTTTCACGGGATCCAACTTTTTATTTTCAAGCATGAAACAACAAAAACAAGACGAAGAGCGCAAGAGACACGACTTGGCTTTAGAAAAACTGGCAACGGCAAAAAACAATTGGGAAAGAGCGAGGACAAAGTATCTCGATTGGTTAAACGATCGACTCAAAAAACAAGCAAAGGCTCAAAGGACTTTTGAAAGTATAGACGAGGCTCTCAGGGAATACAACTCGGTTACTCGCTCAAACGCACAAGTACCCGTGGGCCTGCAGCATGAGCCCACTCTGTCTGATTTTTACGCACCTAGCGAAGATCAAAAGACCGGCGAGTTGGTGTTTGTTTTGGGAGGAACTGCGTTGGTAGGTTTTTTAGTTTATAAGTTTGTTTAGTTAAGTTAAATGGAAACAAAGTTTAAAAAAGTGTATTACAGCCCCGCCGGTTATTGGAAGGGTGAAGGTGCGGTTGTAAAATTAGCTAAAAAAACGGGCGCGTCCAAAGAAGAAACCAGAAATTGGTTAAGAAAACAAGCGTTGTGGCAAATTTATTTACCACCTCCTACGCATATAAGCAGGCCTATGAGTTTAAACAAGTCTATGGCTGTGCCAAACGAAATGCATCAGATAGACTTGTTATTTTTACCTTACGATAAAGTCGGTAAAAAAGAATACAAGTACGCTATGACGGTCGTAGACGTAGCCACGCGTTTTAAAGAGGCCGAACCTTTGACCAACAAGACGAGTACCCAAGTGGCAGACGCTTTAGCTCGAGTTTACGCTAGGTCACCTTTGACTTGGCCCAAGCTGTTAAAAGTAGACGCGGGTAAAGAATTTCACGGTGCTTTTAAAAAGCAACTGGAGGAGAAAAAAGTCACGATACAAGTGGGAGAACCGGGTAACCACAGAGCGCAGGCAGTGGTCGAAAGATTTAACAGGACTTTGGCGGAGAGATTGTTCGGTCATCAATACGCCCAAGAAATCGTTAATCCGACGGAGAGATCGCGACTCTGGGTTAAACGATTGCCCGACGTGATTAAGGCGTTAAACAACGAAACCACCAGATTGATAACGACGGAAGACTACGAGCCACTCACTCCCAAGCTAGCGATGCAAGAAACGCAAGTTCGTCAAATCAGTTCTTCTCCCTCGGAGGTAGAAAAAGAGTTGGTGAGAAAAGGTGATTTGTTTAGATATCTTTACGCACCCGGGGAGTTAGAGGGAGGAGAGCGCAGGCGAGCGACCGATCCTATTTGGAGTCTCGAGGTTTTTGGGTTGGATCGCGCGATCAAAGTAGACAACCAGCCCACTCTTTACTATCTCAAGAAAGGTCCCCGTCGAAGTTTCGTTAGTCAAGAGCTTCAGGTTGTGCCTCCGGACACCGAGTTACCTCCTAAATAAGATTTTTCTTACAGGTCTTTAATTATATAGTGACCAAAAGCTAGAGTAGTAGAACCGTTCGGGAGTATATACCGCTTTGTGTCTAACGGGCTCAACGACAGTTTTTTTTGAGTTATGGTGTGCAAGACGTGATTTTTTGAGTCGATGCGCGTCATCTTATCGCTTCTCGACTCGTTTTTAAACACACAATCTCGATAGTGTTGATGTTTTAATGATTTACTCGTGACAGACTTTGTGACTCCTTTTGCTTTTTTGAGATTAGAGTCGGAGGTTAAAATTGAATACATCTTAGGTCTTATACACACAGCCTCGATAATTGGTTTCCCACCAAATTCGTCTTTAAATTTACCTATCACCTTTTTGTTGACGTGGTCGTACAAAGGGTGATCGGTGGGAAAGTTTGACAGGTCGTACGAGCCAGAGTCTTTTTCGAGATCTTCGTACACGTCGTCGGCGTAAACGATCAACAGCAGACTGTCTGTGTCTGTGTACATCAATCTGATTTGGTCATCGTATCTCGTTTTTAAGTTGTTATAGTAAAAATCATACATTAACGTTTTACTTAAGTCTAATACGCTTACGCCGCAATAAATCGGTTTGTTTAATACCGTCTTCGTTTTATATTTTTCTACAAAAGACAATGAACACCCCACAAACGGTACGGTCGTTTTGTAGCTTGGTTTGCTGACTATTTTTTTGTACATTTTTTGGTCGTTTTCGTTATCGTCTCTGAGTATATATCCGTCTATTCTGTTTCGTACGTTTTCCATCGTCTTGCCAAACACGCTGTTGTTCATCAGTTTAAAAAAGTCCTTTTCAAAATCCGACTTCGCGTGAGTTCTGAGTTGAGTGTTTTTGTCGATGTAAGATTTCATCCAAGGCGCTTGCGTAAACTTTAACACTTGATGTACTTTCGTGAGTTTTAACCCTAGTTTTAGATACAACTTCAACGTTACATAATGTAAAACGTATCTTTTTTTCTGATAGAGAGTACCCGTCAGCTTTTCGACGGGAGAGGCGGGTTCGGTATCTAACAAATCGTTTTGATAGTCCGACAACCACTCTTTTGGTATCTCTATGTTTTCAGGCGCGAGTGGATAATCAGAGTGTAGATCGTGAAGTTGTTCGGGATAGTCTAAATCGACCTCGAGAAAGTATCCAGTTTTTGACGTTGTTCTTAGCGACGATATTTTTTCAGAGGTAAACGTTTTTGGTGAGACCCACTCAAAGTTTGAGTAAGGTAGGTGCTGACTCATAGCCCAACCGTATAGATTGTTGGCGTCTAGATACAACAGGTAACTCGAGGGTTCGTCTGTGTTGTGGTCGGGTAGATATTTATTGTTGGATCGGTGGTGACGAGTACCACCTACGCTCGATACACCACCTCGTTTTGCCCGTTCAAAAAACAAGTATTTGTCTACATCAGTCAACAACTCTAGCTCGACGCCTGAGTGTTTTAACAACGCGTCCCACGACAGCCCCGGTGCCGTAAAATAATTCGCTGGGTCTAACTTATAGTTGCGTATACACACTTCTCTAAAGTTTTCAAATACACAGGCCAATAACAGAGTGTCAGTAGTCACATATAAGTCGTGATATTCACCCAGGTTTTTGAGGTTAAACGTGGTCCACACTTTTTGAGCTTGAGAATAATCTTCTTGCGATACGTTAGAGTCCCTGAGAATGCTGTAAAATTTGTCGATGCCTGGTAAAGAGTGGTCTTCAAACTTGTCAAACGAGTCCATGTACTCATAGGGATAAACGCCTTTTTGAAGGAGTAAGTCTACGTCGTTAGGAAACTCAGAACTAAAGTGGTTTTTTAGTAAACCAAAAGAGTCTTTTGGGCACGCGTTGACTAATTTTTCTAACGACGTTGCCATAAAATGAAACGAGTCTATAAATCTCAGTTGACCTAACGAAAAAGACACATACTTTTCCGAATTTTTAGCGATAACAAATAATTTATCTTTGGTCTCAGACAGAGCCCGCATGATTAAGTGCGCGTCATAGTTTTCTAAGTTGTGCAATACGACTGGTATCGACGTTTTATCAGGTTGAACCTTCAGGCTCAAATTACAGTATGAGTGTGCAGCCCCTCTGTATTTACCGGTGACGTGACAGTGATCTCTAACCCCTCTAAATTTGTTTATACGCTTTTTACACTCGATACACCTTGACTCTTTAAACCCTTTTTCGTTGACGTAGCAATATTCTTTCTCTTCTTTTCCAGTCTTTGGTTCTTTTGGAAGTGAACAATGACAGTTTAAGTAAGAATTAAGATATATTGGCTTCTCACAAATCCAACACTTTTTAGAGTTGAGATGTTTGTTTACGTCCTCTTTTGTCCACTTTATCGGCACTGGATTATCAAATACCTGATTTATCGTTAACTTTTCGTCAAGTAAAGACTTAACAAAGTTTGTTGCAGCGTCTTTACCTCTGTATGTTTTATGACTCGAACACTTTCCATCACACCTTATCACAGCGTACGAATACCCGCTGGCTACGTGACGGTTAATTTTTTGAGTGTTCTTTGTTGCAAAAGAGAGGGGTATTTTTTCTAATATAGATTCAAAGTCCGCATAAATGACAAACGGTGCTTTTTGTTTGTGTTTGTAGTTTTTAAATTTGAGTACGTTTTTACAGTATTTAATCCAGGGTTCACCGTTTTTGTCGCAAATGAGATTATCGTTGTCATCAAAAAGGAAATCATCACCTTTCGGTAATATGACTCGAGAGGGTTTAGTGTCTAAACCTTCACAGTCTACCGCGTGCTTGTTAAGTCTAGCTTGAGAGTTAAAATGGCACAAGCACCGACGACAAAAATATAGTTTACCTTTGTGTTTTGAAACCTGGTGGCATAATCTATTAAAATCTTTTATCCAACAATAGTGAAAGGTGTCTTCCCCTGAAAACAACAATAAGTCTACAGGTGTTCCTTCGCGTTTAGAGATATATAAAGGACACACGTCCTCATATTTTTCGCGACAAAACACGTTTATCGACAAACTATTTTGAGATTCTACTCGTGATATCTGATCGATGGGAGTTGGAAAGTCTACGTTGGTAAAATTGAGTCCGTCGTCCGTGGTATAAATAATCGGCCTATCTCTATGAATTTTATACTTAAGATTGCTTTTGATTTTATTTTTGATGTCGTCAGTATATTTACCCAATGCTGCTCTTAACGCCCACTTTAGACACTGATCGTCTTCATTTTTTACGTTGACTATCGCTTTTTTATTTTTGAGATATTTTGGGAGGTCTATGTAGGAGCTACCTCTGACTGGATTGTATCGATTGATGTTAATGTAAAACTCGAGTATCTCATCAAAGATCCAACCCGATCCATTTTGTAGAAACTCGTCTACTGCTTTCTCTAAGTTGTTGACCATCCCACTTAAAATTTGAGAGAGTTGAGATTGATTTAACAACGTCATCTGGTTGGTATTGTGAATAGCTATTGCCGTTTCTTCCGTTCCATCTTGTTTATCTTTATGATACTTGATTTTGATCGACAATTGAAATTTTAAGCTTCCGAGTTCTCTCAATACAGATGCAATTTTCTGTTTGATCATTTCTTTGTGAGTACCAAAAAACTTAATCAAGTCTTTGTTATAAAGTCTGGGTTTGAGCATCAAGTTTCTATAGTTATTTTTAAATCTAGTAATTTCTCTAAAGTCTGCTTCTTTAAAAGATTCTGGGGATGCATAAGCTTTGATCGCATCGATATAATCTTTATTCGTATAGCCCCTTTTACCAGTAGGTACGACTCGTAAGCCGTGTTTGGTGGTGATTTGTCTGAGATCGTGGTGTCTCTTTCTAGTTAAGTTTTTAAATTGTGCAGTATACTTTTTAATCGCATCGATATAAACTTTACGAGTTGTCTTCGCAGTTTGGGGAGTCGTGAGGTTGTTAGTCTCGACGTAATCGCGCAACGTAGCTTTATTCCAATTGTTATATCCTATCGCTTGAACCATTATTTATATATATCAAAATAATAATAATTAAAACAAAAAATATCATTTTTTTTGAGTAAGACCGGTGTTGGCGTCAGCACCTTCGTTATTGCGACGTAAGGAGGAGGCCCTGAGTTTTTGAGATTTGAGTTTTTTAAAAAAGGTCTAGTAACCGCAGTTTCTAAACAATAAAATTTGTTTTATTTTAGATTTTTTATTTTTTATTTTTGAGATTTGAGATTTGAGATTTTGGTTTTTGAGATTTTGGTTTTTGAGATTTGAGTTTTTTAAAAAAGGTCTAGTAACCGCAGTTTCTAAACAATAAAATTTGTTTTATTTTAGATTTTTTATTTTTTATTTTTGAGATTTGGTTTTTGAGATTTGAGATTTGTGAGACACCGAGACACCGAGACACCGAGACACCGAGTTCTAGAGTTGGTCTAGACCCCGCATTTACTATACTACTGATGACACATCAACACGCCACGAGCAAGGCCAGGAAATGTCTGTCAGCAGCGAGCAAGGCCGAAAATGTGTGGGTGTGCTTCCCGATACTGGCGGCCTGAACACGCTTCGGATCGAGTTTTATTACAGTTTCAAATAATCCCGCGGGTCGGCTCGGTGATGTTAAAATAATCCCGGCGCGAACTGGTTAAAGACATATAATTTTTATCATGTTTTGTACATGATCTTTGAATTTCTTTATTGCCAGCAGTATATGCTCCTTGCTGCCTAAGATGACACTTTTATAAAGTATGTAACCCCCGGTTCAGACAGGTATTCTGGAGTTCACCGAACCAGTGAAAGCCAAGTTTTGAATTAAGTACTCGGGGTTGGGCAATTTGGTGATTTAAATCAGATTCTTTTTTATATTTTCTTTAGATTAAAAAAAAACAAATTATCTGGAATACTGTTCAAACGTACCGGTTAATACTAATACTTAAATAATAACACTAATCCTAATAAATTATCATGAATTCTAGCCCTAACATGGTTATAGACGTTTTTTTGGAATTATGCCCAAATCGAAATATTAAGGAACTGAAAAATCTAAATCCTTTAAAAAAATCATTACCTGGTATTACCTGGAATCTATGAATTGTCCCTGGAAGAAATCCCCAATAAAAATTGGAAACTTTCACAAAGAAAATCCCAGTAAACAGTTGAAATTTAAATTGAAGACACCAACCTTTGCGCCATCCAAGCCAAGAGGGTCACCATCATGCCCAAGGACATCCAGTTGGCTCGCCGAATTCGTGGTGAACGGGCTTGAGTCAAAGCTGTGTGCGCAAAACAAACCGAACGTAGAAAAGAAGATCAACATTAACATTCTGTTCTCGTCGCCTTTGAAAACAAATATGTGACTTGAAAAGGCATGACGGGGAAAAGTATTTCTGTAGTATTTGGAGTTCTATTGTTTGACACTCTTGTAAAGAGCGATTCGTTAGCTTTCCAATGATACCAAAAGTAGTTATGTACATCATTTAATTACAATGATATATACCACAGCAGGGCTGACAGTGCGCCGCCCAAATTTAGCGATCAAATTTTTAAAACCAAAATATCGCTTTGACCAAAACAAATATACGCGTGCCCGCCAACAACGAAATTGACAAATGGTGGTCATTGTTAATTTAGCCTCAGTAAGTCACGTAAGAATTTCAAATGGCGGCACAGCCTTTTGTTATTCAGCACCTGTGCGCGCACTGGTTTCAGTTCATTCAGTCTCCATTACGAGAAGTAGTGGTTTCTTGTTTGATGTATGTTTAATATATGTGTTTGTCATATCTCCGTGCAGACAAATCCGTGACAGTTTTCAATGCGGTATATGACGGCCGATCTGCGGCCAGCGTGGAGGCAGGTCAATCGGTAGGCAACAGGGACACTCCGTCGGGATGACAGAAATCGTGTGAGAAAGCAGGTAAGGTTTTTGGGTGCTTTGGGTTTTTGCTGTTATGATTTCATCGCTTAGATTGAAGACAGACAGACAGACCTCATTCAAAAAATGTATCTCTGTCTCCACGCATCAAAAAATGGATGCGGTGCACTCAACCGTACAGTCAGTG
>JBAIAA010001814.1:0-33924 GCA_037893245.1 Crossaster papposus | reverse complement strand
TAATTATGAAAAAATGTCTCAATTGTCTCTGTTGAGGCATTTTAGATACAAATCATATTTTTGACTAATTTTAATCAAAATGCAAGACTAACCCTTGACATTTTAATTTTGTGGCGATTTGAGACATTTTGAATACAAATCATATTTTTGACTAATTTTAATCAAAATGCAAGGCTAACCACTGACATTTAAATGTTGTGGTGATTTGAGACATTTTGGGTACAAATCATATTTTGGACTAATTTTAATCAAAATGCAAGGCTAACCCCTTACATTTAAATTTTGTGGTGATTTGAGGCATTTTGGATACAAATCATATTTTTGACTAATTTTAAACAAAATGCAAGGCTAACATTTTAATTTTGGTGTGATTCGAGACATTTTGGATACAAATCATATTTTTGACTAATTTTAATCAAAATGCATGGCTAACCCCTTACATTTTAATTTTTGGGTGATTTGAGTCATTTTGGATACAAATCATATTTTTGACTAATTTTAATACGTTTGAGGCAATTAAAGCTTCAAATAATTTATCCCCGCGGGACAGTTCGCAAGGCTTTGACGGAACTAGAGTTTGGTCAATTCAGGTCACTCCCCTTGTGGTCGGATTGATTTATGGATATGAACTAGTTCAGTCTTGGCTTGATACTATAACCTCAATTCGAGCACTCAGCCAGTCTCATTTTTGACTAATTTTAATCAAAATGCAAGGCTAACATTTTAATTTCGGGGTGATTTGATACATTTTGGATAAAAATCATATTTTTGACTAATTTTAATCAAAATGCATGGCTAACCCCTTACATTTTAATTTTTGGGTGATTTGAGTCATTTTGGATACAAATCATATTTTTGACTAATTTTAATCAAAATATAAGGCTAAACCCACATATTAATTGTTGATACAAAATGTGTGAATTTCGAAAAAAACAAGGCGAAACCCTTGCATTTGTCTCTTTATAGCCAATGGTACCACCACTTGCAGTACCTCTAGGTGGCGAGTCCAGTTTAATCAACAAATTCAACAAACACAAACAAGAATGAAGGAAAACACAAAGACACAGTGCGTTATCTTAGAACGTTTTATATTATTTATAATTAGGGGAGAATCAACATTCAACTTGCAGGTATGTTTTACAATTGAAGAGTTTGTGAATTATTCACTTATGTACATTAATGGGGTTTACTCAAAATATAATAACCAACACTTTTGCGGCCGTTACAATAGCAATTTTCTGAAACCAAATTCTCCAATTCTTTAATATAAAAGTTTACAATAAGATTTTACCTTCACAATTAATTTCCCTTCAAATTATTTCACATATTGATTTAAGATCGATACTGTGCTTTCTTTCCAAATTGGAGATTGACATAAAATATCGCTTTTCTTGAAAATGACGGCACACCGGGTGCCATAGATGTATTAACACAAATTTATTCCCTTTGATTCAGTTTAAAAAAAATACATACGGGGAGTAAATCATATACATCCCCAGTAGTCTGACGATCATCCCAGTAGACTGACGATCATCCCCAGTAGAGTGACGATCATCCCCAGTAGACTGACGATCATCCCCAGTAGACTGACGATCATCCCCAGTAGACTGACGATCATCCCCATTAGACTGACGATCATCCCCAGTAGAGTGACGATCATCCCCAGTAGAGTGACGATCATCCCCAGTAGACTGACGATCATCCCCAGTAGACTGACGATCATCCCCAGTAGACTGACGATCATCCCCAGTAGACTGACGATCATCCCCAGTAGACTGACGATCATCCCCAGTAGACTGACGATCATCCCCAGTAGACTGACGATCATCCCCAGTAGACTGACGATCATCCCCAGTAGACTGACGATCATCCCCAGTAGACTGACGATCATCCCCAGTAGACCGACGATCATCCCCAGTAGACCGACGATCATCCCCAGTAGACCGACGATCATCCCCAGTAGACCGACGATCATCCCCAGTAGACTGACGATCATCCCCAGTAGACCGACGATCATTCCCAGTAGACCGACGATCATCCCCAGTAGACGGACGATCATCCCCAGTAGACCGACGATCATCCCCAGTAGACCGACGATCATCCCCAGTAGACCGACGATCATCCCCAGTAGACCGACGATCATCCCCAGTAGACCGACGATCATCCCCAGTAGACCGACGATCATCCCCAGTAGACCGACGATCATCCCAAGTAGACCGACGATCATACCCAGTAGACCGACGATCATCCCCAGTAGACCGACGATCATCACCAGTAGACACACGATCATCCCCAGTAGACACACGATCATCCCCAGTAGACAAACGATCATCTCCAGTAGACTGAAAATCATCCCCAGTAGAACGACGTTCATCCCCAGTAGAACGACGTTCATCCCCAGTAGACCGACGTTCATCCCCAGTAGACCGACGATCATCCCCAGAAGACCGACGATCGTCCCCAGTAGACCGACGATCGTCCGCAGTAGACCGACAATCGTCCCCAGTAGACCGACAATCGTCCCCAGTAGACCGACGATCATCCCCAGTAGACCAACGATCATCCCCAGTAGACCAACGATCATCCCCAGTAGAGCAACGATCATCCCCAGTAGACCGATGATTCCCAGTAGACAATCATCTCCAGTAGACTGAAAATCATCCCCAGTAGACTAAGAGGCGTCCCCAGTAGACGGACGACCATCACCAGTAGACCGATGATCATCCAAGTAGAACGACGTTCATCCCCAGTAGACCGACGATCATCCCCAGAAGACGGACGTTCATCCCCAGTAGACCGACAGCGATCCCCAGTAGACCGACAATCATCCCCAGTAGAACGACGATCATCCCCAGTAGACCGACGATCATCCCCAGTAGACCAACGATCATCCCCAGTAGACCAACGATCTTCCCCAGTAGACCGATGATTCCCAGTAGACTGGCAATCATCCCCGGTAGAACAACGTTCATCCCCAGTAAAACGACGTTCATCTTCAGTAGACCGACGATCATCCCCAGTATACCGACGATCATCCCCAGAAGACCGACGATCATCCCCAGTAGACCGACAGCGATCCCCAGTAGACCGACAGCGATCCCCAGTAGACCGACAGTCATCCCCAGTAGACCGACATTGATTTACAGTAGACCGACAACGATCCGAGGTAGACCGACAATGATCCACAGTAGACCGACAATGATTCCCAGTAGACTGGCAATCATCTCCAGTAGACTGAAAATCATCCCCAGTAGAACGACGTTCTTCCCTAGTAGAACGACGTTCATCCCCAGTAGACCGACGATCATCCCCAGTAGACCGACGTTCATCCCCAGTAGACCGACGATCATCCCCAGTAGACCGACGATCATCCCCAGTAGACCGACGATCATCCCCAGTAGACCGACGATCATCCCCAGTAGACCGACGATCATCCCAAGTAGACCG
This sequence comes from Crossaster papposus, assembly GCA_037893245.1. NCBI lineage: Eukaryota > Metazoa > Echinodermata > Asteroidea > Velatida > Solasteridae > Crossaster > Crossaster papposus. Next base: position 30,477 of record JBAIAA010001814.1, on the reverse strand, counting down.
ACGATCATCCCCAGTAGACCGACGATCATCACCAGTAGACACACGATCATCACCAGTAGACACACGATCATCCCCAGTAGACACACGATCATCCCCAGTAGACACACGATCATCCCCAGTAGACAAACGATCATCTCCAGTAGACTGAAAATCATCCCCAGTAGAACGACGTTCATCCCCAGTAGAACGACGTTCATCCCCAGTAGACCGACGTTCATCCCCAGTAGACCGACGATCATCCCCAGAAGACCGACGATCGTCCCCAGTAGACCGACGATCGTCCGCAGTAGACCGACAATCGTCCCCAGTAGACCGACAATCGTCCCCAGTAGACCGACGATCATCCCCAGTAGACCAACGATCATCCCCAGTAGACCAACGATCATCCCCAGTAGAGCAACGATCATCCCCAGTAGAGCAACGATCATCCCCAGTAGACCGATGATTCCCAGTAGACAATCATCTCCAGTAGACTGAAAATCATCCCCAGTAGACTAAGAGGCGTCCCCAGTAGACGGACGACCATCACCAGTAGACCGATGATCATCCAAGTAGAACGACGTTCATCCCCAGTAGACCGACGATCATCCCCAGAAGACGGACGTTCATCCCCAGTAGACCGACAGCGATCCCCAGTAGACCGACAATCATCCCCAGTAGACCGACGATCATCCCCAGTAGACCGACGATCATCCCCAGTAGACCAACGATCATCCCCAGTAGACCAACGATCTTCCCCAGTAGACCGATGATTCCCAGTAGACTGGCAATCATCCCCGGTAGAACGACGTTCATCCCCAGTAGAACGACGTTCATCTTCAGTAGACCGACGATCATCCCCAGTAGACCGACGATCATCCCCAGAAGACCGACGATCATCCCCAGTAGACCGACAGCGATCCCCAGTAGACCGACAGCGATCCCCAGTAGACCGACAGTCATCCCCAGTAGACCGACAGTCATCCCCAGTAGACCGACATTGATTTACAGTAGACCGACAACGATCCGAGGTAGACCGACAAGGATCCACAGTAGACCGACAATCATCTCCAGTAGACTGAAAATCATCCCCAGTAGAACGACGTTCATCCCCAGTAGAACGACGTTCATCCCCAGTAGACCGACGATCATCCCCAGTAGACCGACGATCATCCCCAGTAGACCGACGATCATCCCCAGAAGACCGACGATCATCCCCAGTAGACCGACGATCATCCCCAGTAGACCGACAGCCATCCCCAGTAGACCGACAGTCATCCCCAGTAGACCGACAGTCATCCCCAGTAGACCGACAGTCATCCCCAGTAGACCGACAGTCATCCCCAGTAGACCGACATTGATTTACAGTTGACCGACAATGATCCGAGGTAGACCGACAACGATCCACAGTAGACCGACAACGATTCGATTAGACCGACAGTCATCCCCAGTAGACCGACAGTCATCCCCAGTAGACCGACGATCATCCCCAATAGACCGACGATCATCCCCAGTAGACCGACGATCATCCCCAGTAGACCGACGATCATCCCCAGTAGAGTGACGATCATCCCCAGTAGAGTGAAGATCATCCCCAGTAGAGTGACGATCATCCCCAGTAGAGTGACGATCATCCCCAGTAGAGTGACGATCATCCCCAGTAGAGTGACGATCATCCCCAGTAGAGTGACGATCATCCCCAGTAGAGTGACGATCATCCCCAGTAGAGTGACGATCATCCCCAGTAGAGTGACGATCATCCCCTGTAGAGTGACGATCATCCCCAGTAGAGTGACGATCATCCCCAGTAGAGTGACGATCATCCCCAGTAGAGTGACGATCATCCCCAGTAGAGTGACGATCATCCCCAGTAGACTGACGATCATCCCCAGTAGACCGACGATCATCCCCAGTAGACCGACGATCATCCCCAGTAGACCGACGATCATCCCCAGTAGACCGACGATCATCCCCAGTAGACCGACGATCATCCCCAGTAGACCGACGATCATCCCCAGTAGACCGACGATCATCCCCAGTAGACCGACGATCATCCCCAGTAGACCGACGATCATCCCAAGTAGACCGACGATCATCCCAAGTAGACCGACGATCATACCCAGTAGACCGACGATCATCCCCAGTAGACCGACGATCATCACCAGTAGACACACGATCATCCCCAGTAGACACACGATCATCCCCAGTAGACAAACGATCATCTCCAGTAGACTGAAAATCATCCCCAGTAGAACGACGTTCATCCCCAGTAGAACGACGTTCATCCCCAGTAGACCGACGTTCATCCCCAGTAGACCGACGATCATCCCCAGAAGACCGACGATCGTCCCCAGTAGACCGACGATCGTCCGCAGTAGACCGACAATCGTCCCCAGTAGACCGACAATCGTCCACAGTAGACCGACGATCATCCCCAGTAGACCAACGATCATCCCCAGTAGACCAACGATCATCCCCAGTAGAGCAACGATCATCCCCAGTAGACCGATGATTCCCAGTAGACAATCATCTCCAGTAGACTGAAAATCATCCCCAGTAGACTAAGAGGCGTCCCCAGTAGACGGACGACCATCACCAGTAGACCGATGATCATCCAAGTAGAACGACGTTCATCCCCAGTAGACCGACGATCATCCCCAGAAGACGGACGTTCATCCCCAGTAGACCGACAGCGATCCCCAGTAGACCGACAATCATCCCCAGTAGACCGACGATCATCCCCAGTAGACCGACGATCATCCCCAGTAGACCAACGATCATCCCCAGTAGACCAACGATCTTCCCCAGTAGACCGATGATTCCCAGTAGACTGGCAATCATCCCCGGTAGAACGACGTTCATCCCCAGTAGAACGACGTTCATCTTCAGTAGACCGACGATCATCCCCAGTAGACCGACGATCATCCCCAGAAGACCGACGATCATCCCCAGTAGACCGACAGCGATCCCCAGTAGACCGACAGCGATCCCCAGTAGACCGACAGTCATCCCCAGTAGACCGACATTGATTTACAGTAGACCGACAACGATCCGAGGTAGACCGACAATGATCCACAGTAGACCGACAATGATTCCCAGTAGACTGGCAATCATCTCCAGTAGACTGAAAATCATCCCCAGTAGAACGACGTTCTTCCCTAGTAGAACGACGTTCATCCCCAGTAGACCGACGATCATCCCCAGTAGACCGACGTTCATCCCCAGTAGACCGACGATCATCCCCAGTAGACCGACGATCATCCCCAGTAGACCGACGATCATCCCCAGTAGACCGACGATCATCCCCAGTAGACCGACGATCATCCCCAGTAGACCGACGATCATCCCAAGTAGACCGACGATCATCCCCAGTAGACCGACGATCATCCCCAGTAGACCGACGATCATCACCAGTAGACACACGATCATCCCCAGTAGACACACGATCATCCCCAGTAGACACACGATCATCCCCAGTAGACAAACGATCATCTCCAGTAGACTGAAAATCATCCCCAGTAGAACGACGTTCATCCCCAGTAGAACGACGTTCATCCCCAGTAGACCGACGTTCATCCCCAGTAGACCGACGATCATCCCCAGAAGACCGACGATCGTCCCCAGTAGACCGACGATCGTCCGCAGTAGACCGACAATCGTTCCCAGTAGACCGACAATCGTCCCCAGTAGACCGACGATCATCCCCAGTAGACCAACGATCATCCCCAGTAGACCAACGATCATCCCCAGTAGAGCAACGATCATCCCCAGTAGAGCAACGATCATCCCCAGTAGACCGATGATTCCCAGTAGACAATCATCTCCAGTAGACTGAAAATCATCCCCAGTAGACTAAGAGGCGTCCCCAGTAGACGGACGACCATCACCAGTAGACCGATGATCATCCAAGTAGAACGACGTTCATCCCCAGTAGACCGACGATCATCCCCAGAAGACGGACGTTCATCCCCAGTAGACCGACAGCGATCCCCAGTAGACCGACAATCATCCCCAGTAGACCGACGATCATCCCCAGTAGACCGACGATCATCCCCAGTAGACCAACGATCATCCCCAGTAGACCAACGATCTTCCCCAGTAGACCGATGATTCCCAGTAGACTGGCAATCATCCCCGGTAGAACGACGTTCATCCCCAGTAGAACGACGTTCATCTTCAGTAGACCGACGATCATCCCCAGTAGACCGACGATCATCCCCAGAAGACCGACGATCATCCCCAGTAGACCGACAGCGATCCCCAGTAGACCGACAGCGATCCCCAGTAGACCGACAGTCATCCCCAGTAGACCGACATTGATTTACAGTAGACCGACAACGATCCGAGGTAGACCGACAAGGATCCACAGTAGACCGACAATGATTCCCAGTAGACTGGCAATCATCTCCAGTAGACTGAACGACGTTCTTCCCTAGTAGAACGACGTTCATCCCTAGTAGACCGACGATCATCCCCAGTAGACCGACGTTCATCCCCAGTAGACCGACGATCATCCCCAGTAGACCGACGATCATCCCCAGAAGACCGACGATCATCCCCAGTAGACCGACAGCCATCCCCAGTAGACCGACAGTCATCCCCAGTAGACCGACAGTCATCCCCAGTAGACCGACAGTCATCCCCAGTAGACCGACAGTCATCCCCAGTAGACCGACATTGATTTACAGTTGACCGACAATGATCCGAGGTAGACCGACAATGATCCGAGGTAGACCGACAACGATCCGAGGTAGACCGACAACGATCCACAGTAGACCGACAACGATTCGATTAGACCGACAGTCATCCCCAGTAGACCGACAGTCATCCCCAATAGACCGACTGTCGTCCCCAATAGACCGACTGTCGTCCCCAATAGACCGACTGTCGTCTCCAGCAGACCGACTGTCGTCTCCAGCAGACCGACTGTCGTCTCCAGCAGACCGACAGTCGTCCCCAGCAGACCGACAGTCGTCCCCAGCAGACCGACAGTCGTCCCCAGCAGACCGACAGTCGTCCCCAGCAGACCGACAGTCGTCCCCAGCAGACCGACAGTCGTCCCCAGCAGACCGACAGTCGTCCCCAGCAGACCGACAGTCGTCCCCAGCAGACCGACAGTCGTCCCCAGCAGACCGACAGTCGTCCCCAGCAGACCGACAGTCGTCCCCAGCAGACCGACAGTCGTCCCCAGCAGACCGACAGTCGTCCCCAGCAGACCGACAGTCGTCCCCAGCAGACCGACAGTCGTCCCCAGCAGACCGACAGTCGTCCCCAGCAGACCGACAGTCGTCCCCAGCAGACCGACAGTCGTCCCCAGCAGACCGAAAGGGCGTCCCCAGCAGACCGAAAGGGCGTCCCCAGCAGACCGACAGTCGTCCCCAGCAGACCGACAGTCGTCCCCAGTAGACCGACAGTCGTCCCCAGTAGACCGACGATCTTCCCAGGCAGACCGACGATCATCCCAGGTAGACCGACGATCTTCCCAGGTAGACCGACGATCATCCCCAGTAGACCGACGATCATCCCCAGTAGACCGACGATCATCCCCAGTAGACTTGCAATCGTCTCCAGTAGACTTGCAATCGTCTCCAGTAGACTTGCAATCGTCTCCAGTAGACTTGCAATCGTCTCCAGTAGACTGACAGTCGTCTCCAGTAGACTGACAGTCGTCTCCAGTAGACTGACAGTCGTCCCCAGTAGACTGACAGTCGTCCCCAGTAGACTGACAGTCGTCCCCAGTAGACCGACAGTCGTCCCCAGTAGACCGACAGTCGTCCCCAGTAGACCGACAGTCGTCCCCAGTAGAGCGACAGTCGTCCCCAGTAGAGCGACAGTCGTCCCCAGTAGACCGACAGTCGTCCCCAGTAGACCGACATTCATCCCCAAGTAGACCGACGTTCATCCCCAAGTAGACCGACGTTCATCCCCAAGTAGACCGACGTTCATCCCCAAGTAGACCGACGTTCATCCCCAAGTAGACCGACGTTCATCCCCAGTAGACCGGCGTTCATCCCCAGTAGACCGGCGTTCATCCCCAGTAGACCGGCGTTCATCCCCAGTAGACCGGCGTTCATCCCCAGTAGAACGGCGTTCATCCCCAGTAGACCGGCGTTCATCCCCAGTAGACCGGCGTTCATCCCCAGTAGACCGGCGTTCATCCCCAGTAGACCGGCGTTCATCCCCAGTAGACCGGCGATCATCCCCAGTAGCCCGGCGATCATCCCCAGTAGCCCGGCGATCATCCCGACAGTAGACTGGCCATCATCCCGACAGTAGACTGGCCATCATCCCGACAGTAGACGGGCCATCATCCCCAGTAGACGGGCCATCATCCCCAGTAGACGGGCCATCATCCCCAGTAGACGGGCGATCATCCCCAGTAGACGGACGATCATCACCAGTAGACGGACGATCATCACCAGTAGACGGACGATCATCACCAGTAGACGGACGATCATCACCAGTAGACAGACGATCATCACCAGTAGACGGACGATCATCACCAGTAGACGGACGATCACCACCAGTAGACGGACGATCATCACCAGTAGACGGACGATCATCACCAGTAGACGGACGATCATCACCAGTAGACAGACGATCATCCTCAGTAGATCGACTATCATCACCAGTAGACAGACGATCATCCTCAGTAGATCGACTATCATCCCCAGAAGACCGGTGATCATCCCCAGTAGACCGACGGTCACCCCCAGCAGACCGACAGTCATCCCCAGTAGACCGACAATCATCCCCAGTAGACCGACAGTCATCGCCAGTAGACCGACAATGATCCCCACCCAGTGGGCATTTTACACGATATTACCCGGGTTGTAACGAGTAATAACGCTAGTTATTACTGGGTAACATACCGATATTACCCGGGTTGTAACGAGTAATAACGCGTTATTACGGGTAATATCACCGAGTAATAACGGGGAAATAGTAGACGAACATTTCCCCGTTATTACCAGCCGATATTACCACATTTACCCACTGTTACCCGGGAGAATGTTACCGATATTTCTGGCATTGCACGTTATTACCACCCGATATTACCCCATTTACCCGATATTGCCAGGGAGATTACCGATATTTCTGGCATTGCATTGTTATTACCACCCGATATTACCTCATTTACCCGATATTTCTGGCATTGCATTGTTATTACCACCTGATATTACCTCTTTTACCCGATATTTCTGGCATTGCATTGTTATTACCACCCGATATTATCCCATTTACCCGATATTTCTGGCATTGCATTGTTATTACCACCCGATATTATCCCATTTACCCGATATCTCTGGCATTGCATTGTTATTACCACCCGATATTACCCCTTTTACCCGATATCTCTGGCATTGCATTGTTATTACCACCCGACATTACCCTTTTTACCCGATATCTCTGACATTGCATTGTTATTACCACCCGATATTACCTCTTTTACCCGATATTTCTGACATTGCATTGTTATTACTACCCGATATTACCTCTTTTACCCGATATTTCTGACATTGCATTGTTATTACCACCCGATATTACCCGATATTTCTGGCATTGCATTGTTATTACTACCCGATATTACCCCATTTACCCGAAATTACCAGGGAGAATATTACCGATATATTACCGTTATTACCACCCGATATTACCCCCTTTACCCAATATTACCAGGGACAATGTTACCGATATTTCTGGCATTGCATCGTTATTACTACCCGATATTACCCCATTTACCCAATATTGGTTAATTTTTTGGTTAATTGGTTAATTATATTGGTTAATACTAATATTACAATACTACCGGAACAATACTACAATGTATACACATATAAACATCAATGACTCTTCTGAGCCTACAATCTTAGCGTGTACTTAAATGCTATATATGTGCCCAATATCACCGCTGTCTGTAATCACAGCTAGTTTGCAATTAATTTGTTGTTAATTTATTTGTGTGTTGGTTTTTTGGCAAATTTGTTTCTTTGAGACTTGGAGTAAATAAATATTACACAATTATCTCTACGAAAACACCCTAAACGTATCGCTTTTTCGCAAAACATGACGTTCATGTAGAAAAAAAGTTACAAAATTGTTTCACCAAGGTTTATCACGCCCACTTGGGGTCAACATGTAAATTGAGGTCACCCGATATTACCCTATTTACCCAATATCAGAGAATGTAACTGATATTTCTGGCATTGCCGTGTTATTACCACCTGATATTACCCCATTTACCAAATATTACCAGGGAGAATGTAACCGATATTTCTGGCATTTTCATATTATTAACTCGGTAAATTGTTACCCATTACCTCTTATTACCCTGTTATAACTCGCTAAAATGTCGGTTTCAACAGGGTAATAACAGTAATCTTTGAACTTGGAAATTATTAGCTTGGATTGCTATAATTTTACTGTTATTACCCCCCCGGTACTCAAGTTCCCAATGTTATAACCAATTCAAGCCTTTCATCATTACCCACATTACCTGTATTATCCTGTTGTTACTCGGTAAAATGTCGGTTTCAACAGGGTAATAACAGTAATATTAGAACTTGGAAATGTTACTGTTATTACTCAAGTTCCCGATGTTATAACCAATTCAACCCTTTCACCACATTACCCATATTACCTGTATTATCCTGTTGTTACTCGGTAACATGTTGGTTTCAACAGGGTAACAACAGTAATATTTGAACTTGGAAATTTTGCTAGGATTGCTATAATTTTACTGTTATTACTCAAGTTACCAATGTTATAACCAATTCAAGCCTTTCATCATTACCCACATTACCTGTATTATCCTGTTGTTACTCGGTAAAATGTCGGTTTCAACAGGGTAATATAACAGTAATATTAGAACTTGGAAATGTTACTGTTATTACTCAAGTTCCCGATGTTATAACCAATTCAACCCTTTCACCACATTACCCATATTACCTGTATTATCCTGTTGTTACTCGGTAACATGTTGGTTTCAACAGGGTAACAATAGTAATATTTGAACTTGCAAATTTTGCTAGGATTGCTATAATTATACTGTTATTACTCAAGTTACCAATGTTATAACCAATTCAAGCCTTTCATCATTACCCACATTACCTGTATTATCCTGTTGTTACTCGGTAAAATGTCGGTTTCAACAGGGTAATAACAGTAATATTAGAACTTGGAAATGTTACTGTTATTACTCAAGTTCCCGATGTTATAACCAATTCAACCCTTTCACCACATTACCCATATTACCTGTATTATCCTGTTGTTACTCGGTAACATGTTGGTTTCAACAGGGTAATAACGGTTAAATTTGGACTTTGAAATTTGGTAGACCGGTGCACCATTTTTCAAGAGTTTTTCTCATCAGAAACAGATCCTGTCGGTCTCAAGGATCAATTAGATCCAATCCTTATATTAAAAAAACAAATATTAAGGAATTTATAACAATTTCATTATCACACCGGTAATATCATTTGGGTAATAACACGGTAATATTGGTAAAATTTGGACTTAGTCAAATTTTGGGGTGATATTACCGGTAATATCGGTAACCGGTAACAACTTGCCCACTGGGTCAGTAGACCGACAGTCATCCCCAGTAGACCGACAGTGATTTACAGTAGACTGACTATGATCCGAGGTAGACCGACAACGATCCACAGTAGACCGACAACGATTCGATTAGACCGACAGTCATCCCCAGTAGACCGACAGTCATCCCCAATAGACCGACTGTCGTCTCCAGCAGACCGACTGTCGTCTCCAGCAGACCGACTGTCGTCTCCAGCAGACCGACTGTCGTCTCCAGCAGACCGACAGTCGTCCCCAGCAGACCGACAGTCGTCCCCAGCAGACCGACAGTCGTCCCCAGCAGACCGACAGTCGTCCCCAGCAGACCGACAGTCGTCCGCAGCAGACCGACAGTCGTCCCCAGCAGACCGACAGTCGTCCCCAGCAGATCGAAAGGGCGTCCCCAGCAGACCGACAGTCGTCCCCAGCAGACCGACAGTCGTCCCCAGCAGACCGACAGTCGTCCCCAGCAGACCGACAGTCGTCCCCAGTAGACCGACAGTCGTCCTCAGTAGACCGACGATCTTCCCAGGTAGACCGACGATCATCCCAGGTAGACCGACGATCTTCCCAGGTAGACCGACGATCATCCCCAGTAGACCGACGTTCATCCCCAGTAGACAGACAATGATTCGAATAGAACGACAGCCATCCCCAGTAGACCGACGATCATCCCCAGTAGACCGACGATCACCTCCAGTAGACTTGCAATCGTCTCCAGTAGACTTGCAATCGTCTCCAGTAGACTTGCAATCGTCTCCAGTAGACTGACAGTCGTCCCCAGTAGACCGACAGTCGTCCCCAGTAGACCGACAGTCGTCCCCAGTAGAGCGACAGTCGTCCCCAGTAGAGCGACAGTCGTCCCCAGTAGACCGACAGTCGTCCCCAGTAGACCGACAGTCGTCCCCAGTAGACCGACAGTCGTCCCCAGTAGACCGACAGTCATCCCCAGTAGACCGACGTTCATCCCCAAGTAGACCGACGTTCATCCCCAAGTAGACCGACGTTCATCCCCAAGTAGACCGACGTTCATCCCCAAGTAGACCGACGTTCATCCCCAAGTAGACCGACGTTCATCCCCTAGTAGACCGGCGTTCATCCCCAAGTAGACCGGCGTTCATCCCCAAGTAGACCGGCGTTCATCCCCAGTAGACCGGCGTTCATCCCCAGTAGACCGGCGTTCATCCCCAGTAGACCGGCGTTCATCCCCAGTAGAACGGCGTTCTTCCCCAGTAGACCGGCGTTCATCCCCAGTAGACCGGCGTTCATCCCCAGTAGACCGGCGTTCATCCCCAGTAGACCGGCGTTCATCCCCAGTAGACCGGCGATCATCCCCAGTAGCCCGGCGATCATCCCCAGTAGCCCGGCGATCATCCCGACAGTAGACTGGCCATCATCCCGACAGTAGACTGGCCATCATCCCGACAGTAGACGGGCCATCATCCCCAGTAGACGGGCCATCATCCCCAGTAGACGGGCCATCATCCCCAGTAGACGGGCGATCATCCCCAGTAGACGGACGATCATCACCAGTAGACGAACGATCATCACCAGTAGACGGACGATCATCACCAGTAGACGGACGATCATCACCAGTAGACGGACGATCATCACCAGTAGACGGACGATCATCACCAGTAGACGGACGATCATCACCAGTAGACGGACGATCATCACCAGTAGACAGACGATCATCCTCAGTGGATCGACTATCATCCCCAGAAGACCGGTGATCATCCCCAGTAGACCGACGGTCACCCCCAGCAGACCGACAGTCATCCCCAGTAGACCAACAATCATCCCCAGTAGACCGACAGTCATCGCCAGTAGACCGACAATGATCCCCAGTAGACCGACAGTCATCCCCAGTAGACCGACAGTGATTTACAGTAGACTGACTATGATCCGAGGTAGACCGACAATGATCCACAGTAGACCGACAATGATCCGAATAGACCGACAGTCATCCCCAGTAGACCGGCAATCATCCCCAGGAGACCGACAATCATCCCCAGTAGACCGACAATCATTCCCAGTAGACTGACGATCTTCCCCAGTAGACCGACAATCATTCCCAGTAGACTGACGATCTTCCCCAGTAGACTGATGATTCACAGTAGACTGACGATCATCCCCGGTAGACCGACGATCATCCCCAGTAGACCGACGATCATCCCCAGTAGACCGACGATCATCCCCAGTAGACTGTTGATCATCCCCAGTAGACCGACAGTCATCCCCAGTAGACCGACAGTCATCGCCAGTAGACCGACAGTCATCCCCAGTAGACCGACAGCGATCCCCGGTAGACCAACAGTCATCCCCAGTAGACCGACAGTCATCCCCAGTAGACCGACAGTCATCGCCAGTAGACCGACAGTCATCCCCAGTAGACCGACAGTCATCCCCAGTAGACCGACAGCGATCCCAGTAGACCAACAGTCATCCCCAGTAGACCGACAGTCATCCCCAGTAGACCGACAGTCATCCCCAGTAGACCGACAGTCATCCCCAGTAGACCGACAGTCATCCCCAGTAGACCGACAGTCATCCCCAGTAGACCGACAATCATCCCCAGTAGACCGACGATCATCCCCAGTAGACCGACGATCATCCCCAGTAGACTGACAGTCATCCCCAGTAGACCGACATTGATTTACAGTAGACCGACAATGATCCGAGGTAGACCGACAGTAATCCCCAATAGACCGACTGTCATCCCCAATAGACCGACTGTCATCCCCAGTAGACCGACGTTCATCCCCAGTAGACCGACGTTCATCCCCAGTAGACCGACAGTAATCCCCAGTACACCGACAGTCATCCCCAATAGACCGACAGTCATCCCCAATAGATCGACTGTCATCCCCAATAGACCGACGGTCATCTCCAGTAGACCGGCGGTCATCTCCAGTAGACCGGCGGTCATCTCCAGTAGACCGACGGTCATCTCCAGTAGACCGACAGTCATCCCCAGTAGTCCGGCGATCATCCCCAGTAGACCGGCGATCATCCCCAGTAGACCGACAGTCATCCCCAGTAGACCGACAGTCATCCCCAGTAGACCGACAGTCATCCCCAGTAGACCGACAATCATCCCCAGCAGACCGACAATGATACCCAGTAGACCTACAATGATACCCAGTAGACCTACAATGATCCCCAGTAGACCGACAATGATCCCCAGTAGAGCGACAATGATACCCAGTAGACCTACAATGATCCCCAGTAGACCTACAATGATCCCCAGTAGACCTACAATGATCCCCAGTAGACCGACAGTCATCCCCAGTAGACCGACAGTCATCCCCAGTAGACGGACAATGATCCCCAGTAGACCGACGGTCATCCCCAGTAGACCGACGGTCATCCCCAGTAGACCGACGGTCATCCCCAGTAGACCGACGGTCATCCCCAGTAGACCGACGGTCATCCCCAATAGACCGACGTTCATCCCCAGTAGACCGACGGTCATCCCCAGTAGACCGACGGTCATCCCCAGTAGACCGACGGTCATCCCCAGTAGACCGACGGTCATCCCCAGTAGACTGGCGGTCATCACCAGTAGACTGACGATCATCACCAGTAGACTGACGATCATCACCAGTAGACCGACGGTCACCCCCAGCAGACCGACAGTCACCCTCAGCAGACCGACAGTCATCGCCAGTAGACCGACAATGATCCCCAGTAGACCGACAATGATCCCCAGTAGACCGACAGTCATCCCCAGGAGACCGACAGTGATTTACAGTAGACTGACTATGATCCGAGGTAGACCGACAATGATCCACAGTAGACCGACAATGATTCGAATAGACCGACAGTCATCCCCAGTAGACAGACAGTCGTCCCCAGTAGACAGACAGTCGTCTCTAGTAGTCCGGTAATCATCCCCAGGAGACCGACAATCATCCCCAGTAGACCGACAATCATCCTCAGTAGACTGATGATTCACAGTAGACTGACGATCATCCCCGGTAGACCGACGATCTCCCCAGTAGACCGTTGATCATCCCCAGTAGACCGACAGTCATCCCCAGTAGACTGACAGTCATCCCCAGTAGACCGACAGTCATCGCCAGTAGACCGACAGTCATCGCCAGTAGACCGACAGTCATCCCCAGTAGACCGACGGTCATCCCCAGTAGACCGACGATCATCCCCAGTAGACCTACAGTCATCCCCAGTAGACTGACGGTCATCCCCAGTAGACTGACAGTCATCCCCAGTAGACCGACATTGATCCCCAGTAGACCGACATTGATTTACAGTAGACCGACAATGATCCGAGGTAGACCGACAGTAATCCCCAGTATACCGACAGTCATCCCCAATAGACCGACAGTCATCCCCAATAGACCGACGGTCATCTCCAGTAGACCGACAGTCATCCCCAGTAAGCCGACAGTCATCCCCAGTAGACCGACAATCATTCCCAGTAGACCGACAATGATCCCCAGTAGACCGACAATGATCCCCAGTAGACCGACAATGATCCCCAGTAGACCTACAATGATCCCCAGTAGACCGACAATGATCCCCAGTAGACCGACAATGATCCCCAGTAGACCGACAATGATCCCCAGTAGACCGACAATGATCCCCAGTAGACCGACAATGATCCCCAGTAGACCGACGGTCATCCCCATTAGACCGACGTTCATCCCCAGTAGACCGACGGTCATCCCCAGTAGACCGACGGCCATCTCCAGTAGACCGACAGCCATCCCCTGTAGACCGACAATCATTCCCAGTAGACCGACAATGATCTCCAGTAGACCGACAATGATCCCCAGTAGACCGACAATGATCCCCAGTAGACCGACAATTGATCCCCAGTAGACCGACAATTGATCCCCAGTAGACCGACAATGATCCCCAGTAGACCGACAATGATCCCCAGTAAACCGACAATGATCCCCAGTAAACCGACAATAATCCCCAGTAGACCGACAATGATCCCCAGTAGACCGACAATGATCCCCAGTAGACCGACAATGATCCACAGTAGACCGACAATGATCCACAGTAGACCGACAATGATCCCCAGTAGACCGACAATGATCCCCAGTAGACCGACAATGATCCCCAGTAGACCGACAATGATCCCCAGTAGACCGACAATGATCCCCAGTAGACCGACAGTCATCTCCAGTACACCGACAGTCATCCCCATTAGACCGACGATGATCCCCATTAGACCGACGATGATCCCCATTAGACCGACGATGATCCCCAGTACACTGACAGTGATCTCCAGTACACCGACAATCATCCCAAGTAAACTGACAATCATCCCCAGTAGACGGACAATCATCCCCAGTAGACCTACAATCATCCCCAGTAGACCTACAATGATCCCCAGTAGACCGACAATGATCCCCAGTAGACCGACAATGATCCCCAGTAGACCGACAATGATCCCCAGTAGACCGACAATGATCCCCAGTAGACCGACAATGATCCCCAGTAGACCGACGGTCATCCCCAGTAGACCGACGGTCATCCCCAGTAGACCGACGGTCATCCCCAGTAGACCGACGGTCATCCCCAGTAGACCGACGGCCATCTCCAGTAGACCGACAGCCATCCCCTGTAGACCGACAATCATTCCCAGTAGACCGACAATGATCCCCAGTAGACCGACAATGATCCCCAGTAGACCGACAATGATCCCCAGTAGACCGACAATTGATCCCCAGTAGACCGACAATTGATCCCCAGTAGACCGACAATGATCCCCAGTAGACCGACAATGATCCCCAGTAGACCGACAATGATCCCCAGTAAACCGACAATAATCCCCAGTAGACCGACAATGATCCCCAGTAGACCGACAATGATCCCCAGTAGACCGACAATGATCCCCAGTAGACCGACAATGATCCACAGTAGACCGACAATAATCCCAGTAGACCGACAATGATCCCCAGTAGACCGACAATGATCCCCAGTAGACCGACAATGATCCCCAGTAGACCGACAATGATCCCCAGTAGACCGACAGTCATCTCCAGTACACCGACAGTCATCCCCATTAGACCGACGATGATCCCCATTAGACCGACGATGATCCCCAGTACACTGACAGTGATCTCCAGTACACCGACAATCATCCCAAGTACACCGACAATCATCCCCAGTAGACGGACAATCATCCACAGTAGACCGACAATCATCCCCAGTAGACCGACAATCGTCCCCAGTAGACCGACAATCGTCCCCAGTAGACCGACAATCATCCCCAGTAGACCGACAATCATCCCCAGTAGACCGACAATCATCCCCAGTAGACCGACAATCATCCCCAGTAGTGTGACCAGTTCAGTTTTTACACCAAACCCAACACAGGTCCCTTAAACAATATGATTTATAGTTTTGAAAATACAATACCGTTATAATCCTGTGCGATGTGTAAAAGTCTTGTCATGTCCGTGTGTCGTTTGTGTAACAAATGCCGAACTGGCTCGCACGGAGCTAGCTAGCGTGGAGCCGTGTCTAGCTGCTAGCGCCCTCTTGTGGCCGACTAAACTTTTTAGTTCTGTAGGATGAATTTTTATTTTACGCGCGCTACATACAGTAAGCAAGGAATGCTGAATCACCAGATTTAAACGAAAGTTTAACAAACGTTTTGTTCCGCACAGTGTGATTTGTGCACAATATAATTTAGTGAATTGCAAATGTCAGTTGTTTTTGAAAAACTCACTTTGCCGTGAGGACCATCATTATTGCTAGCCAAGCAGCCAGTGCATTTGCAAGCAGCCACACCTTACCTTGCAATTATTTTCTATTACTGAATGGCGGCGATGGCATGGGCTTATACCCCAAGTGATATCTGGATAGAACACATTCCCTTTGACTGTCGTTTTTCTTATAGTCACATCGATATTTATCATTCTTGTAGGCAAATCGTTCTTATATGCAAATCGTTCCTATAACCCCATTATTATTTATCATTCTTAGTACAACTCTATGGTTTGGTAGCTCTCGTTAGTTACAAGCCACCGATACGTTGTATATACTTCATTGTCTCTAGTTTTTAATAAATCAAGTATTTTGTGAATATTCCTTAAATTGTTTAAATAAATATATTTGTAGACACAAGAATCTTTGCTTCCACACCCAATTGTATTTCTTTTTTGTGGTAACCGCTCGGTTGGGCAGAGAGTGGTCAAGCTGTCCATTTATCTTCTATCTTTGCTTCCACTTTCTCCGGTTACACTTGGCGTAGTCGGCAGGATACACAAGTTATCCACTAGATTTGGGTGTGGATCTGAAGAAAAAAATATATATAATTTATAAATTAGTGAACGACAGTCAAATAAATAGGGAACTCGACCAGCAGAAACGGCACGACGACATCCGCAGCAATTGATGTCGCTGCTCACTTACAAGGATCTACACTTCAATGGTTGATCCTTGGCCAAAGCTGCTGAGATTTGTCTGATCTGGTGCAATCTTGAATCCAGAAACTCTGTTCTCCAAAAGACTTTGGTGATACCATTTGTCACCACTGAACTGGTACGTGGGAACTGCAAAAAGTCAACACTGGAACCTGTGGTAACTCCGAGTTCCAGGTTAGCGGTCCAGACAGTTGAACTATTCCAGCAGTCATTTACCTGCTGCATTAGGACAGTTGTGCATCTGAACTGTGCACTCCCATACTTTGTACATGTACTGACCTTTTATCCCCCTATAGTCAGCAGGTTTGCTAATCTTAACAATAGTCATGCCTAAGGAAACTCCAGGGGCGGAAGGAGGCCCTGATGTGTCACATCTCATGGGTGAAATAGAGGATTTGCGTGCTCTACTTTATCAAAACCAGGAATTTTCCAAAACCAAAAGTCCTACTTACATGTTAGTTCCTAGCCAGAAGAAAATACAGTCTTTTTCTGGACAAGCTAAGGACATAAAATTAGGACTGGATTTATGATGTTGGTGCTGCTGTTAAGGCCCAGTCCTTGTCTAGAAAGGCAGACATATATTTTGCTGTCCAGTACCTAACCGGCTCAGCTAGAGAGGTCAAATACCATGAAGTATAGATAAGCTGGAAACACTATTCTCTGTCTTACGAGACACATTTGGCAATCATGGATCATCTGTTCGTCTGCAACGTACATTCTTTGAACGTAAGCAGACACATGGAGAGAGCTTGACAGATTTTTCTCACTCTCTTTTGGACCTGTTTACCAAGGCTTCCAGAAAGTGTCCTCAGCTCATGGAAAAGCGAGAACATCTGCTTAAAGACCAGTTTTCAGAAGGGATTCATGATGTTCTTTTACGAAAGTACTTAAAAAGTAAACTTCGAGAGTCGCCTTCAATTAACTTCTTTGCCTTGAGGACCGAGGCCATCGAGTGGGCTGAAGATGAGGATGCTTCCAGTACATCCCATGCACCAGTGGCGGTAAGAAAACAATCTGTAACAGAAGAGCCAAGTGCCAAATCATTACTTGACATCATGGTCAAACAACAAGAACAAATTGATCATCAACAAAAACAACTTGATGAATTGACAAGCCTTGTTAAAAAATTGGCACAATTGAAACCCAATACCACAGACAGGAGACAGACAAACACAACTTGTGCATTTTGTAGTAGAGTAGGTCATACAGCAGAGAGGTGTTTTAAACGACAACTCCAAGAGGCACATGGTACGATAGAGGAGTTGAGGAAATCAAAGAAATCCCCTAGTAATTAGGGAAACTAACTCCTCTCTCGGACCAGGGTCCCTTCGTAGAGAGGGAAATTACGGGCCCTTTTTCTAGTGCTTGTCATGCTGATAGGGGTCCTTTCACCTCTAATCCAATTGGAAGCTGTCCCACTCTCACTATAGGACTGGGAACCATCAAGGCAAAATGTCTCATTGACACAGGTTCGATGGTATCGACAATTACTGAGGATTTTTTCCTAACGCATCTTAAGTCAACAGGAACCGAATTAAGACAAAACGGCCCCTGTTTACACATAACAGCTGCTAATGGCTTAGAGATACCATACATTGGATATTTGGAGCTAGACCTCAATTGTGATGGGATTATTCTGCCTCAGATCGGTTTCCTAGTCGTCCGTGATCCAGTTGATGTTGACATCAAGAAGGAGAAACAACTAGTCCCAGGTCTCCTTGGGATGAATGTTTTGAATTCGTTGGTAAGCGCTTTGGGTGACGCCAGCTTACATATGTTGTCCCCTCTACATTTCTTGAAGTCTGTTCTGTCTCTACAGATAGACGCTCGAGACAAGGATCAAGATGTGTCTTTTGTGCGGTCTTCTAACCAATCAGTATACATTCCTCCCAATACTTCTGTTGCCATTCCTTGTACTGCTGTTGTCGAACCCCTCCGTAACAGTGATCACTTTCCAGTTGGTCTTCTTGTGGCATCTTCCTTTAATAGTTCAACTTGGCAAGTCGGTTCCAGTCAGGATCGACAACATGACCAGCTCGGGGTACACTTTGCGTCCTAGAACTCGGATAGGTGTCCTTCGTAGAGTAGATTCTGTGGTGGATGACACATTGAAAGTTGACTTTGAAGTAACTTCTGAAGAGATTATAGTCACTAAAGCTGAAGACCATATTTCTGCTTCAGTTTCAGTCGACATATCCGGCTTTGATGGCACACCAGAACAACTGAATAAAGTTAAAGACATTCTTGAAAAACATAAAGATGTCTTTGCTTGCCACGACTTTGACTTGGGTGACACTGACACTGTCGAGCATCATATTGAAACCTCAAATTCTCAACCCATTTCACAAACCTATAGGCGTATACCCCCAAATCAATATGAGGAAGTCAAGAAACATATACAGATGCTACTCACCCACAACATAATCCAAGAAAGTCACAGTCCCTACGCTTCACCCATTGTATTGGTCAGTAAGAAGGATGGTTCTCTGCGTATGTGCGTTGACTACCGACGCCTTAATGCTGACACTAAGAAGGATGCCTTTCCTCTCCCTCGCATCGACGAACTCATCGACTCTCCTGTTGGTGCCAAAACAAATTTGTCGTTAGACTTGGCCAGCGGATACCATCAAGTGCGGGTTCGAGAGTCCGATCAAGAAAAGACAGCCTTTATTACACCTATGGGCTTGTACGAATATACCAGAATGCCTTTCGGTTTATGTGGTGCCCCTGCTACATTTCAAAGGTTAATGCAAAAATGCATGGGTGACCTTATGTACCAACTGATTTTTGTTTACCTTGACGATGTGTGTATCTTCTCCAAGACCTTTGAGGAACACTTGCATCATCTTGATACTGTTTTCTGTAGGTTGAAAGAACATAATCTGAAACTGAAACCCTCTAAATGCCATCTATTCTGTAAACAGATCAACTATCTGGGTCATACCTTGTCTGAAGAGGGTATTGCTACCAACTCTGATAAGACTATGGCTATCGTCGAATGGCCTGTGCCTCGCACGACTAAGCAGCTTCGTTCCTTCCTAGGTTTTGCAAGATATTACCGGCGGTACATCAAGAACTTTTCCCGGATTGCTGGCCCTCTCCATGCTTTGGTTGGTAAAGGTCAACATTGTCCACCAAAAATATTCCGGAAACAGTGGTCAGAAGCTTGTCAGAATGCCTTTGAGGAACTAAAATCCAAATTTGTCGAACCCCCTATCCTCACCTTTGCTGATTTTGACCTTCCTTTCATACTTGATGTGGATGCAAGTCTACCAGGCTTAGGTGCTGTGCTGTCACAAATCCAAGGAGGAGAGGAGAAGGTGGTAGCCTTTGCCAGTCGTTGTCTGCGAGAGAATGAAAAAAAGATGGAGAACTACAGCTCTTGTAAGCTAGAATTATTAGGACTGAAGTGGGCTATCACTGAAAAATTCAAAGACTATCTCTATTGTTCAGTGTTCACTGTTAGGACAGATAATAACCCATTGAGTCATCTCGCTACGGCGAAACTTGGTGCGACTGAGCAGCGGTGGGTTGCCACTTTGGCAGCTTACAATTTCAATATCATATATCGCCCTGGTCGTGCTAACTCTAATGCGGATGGACTCTCTCGTCAACATTATACAGAGAGTGAGCAATGTGACATCTCTGAAATAATAGCAGCAGAAAGCAAGTTCAAGGCTGTTTCGACTCCTTTCCCAGCAACCTTGCAGGTAAAGATATTTAACACAGTTGGTGAACTTTGCCCAGCTCGGGTCCAAGCTGATATTCGTTTTTCTGTAACTTCTTTTCCATCCCTATCCACAGCAAAGTTCGCCACATTACAGCAGGATGATCCTAGTATTCACAGGTATTT
The DNA here is from genome assembly GCA_037893245.1 of Crossaster papposus. NCBI lineage: Eukaryota > Metazoa > Echinodermata > Asteroidea > Velatida > Solasteridae > Crossaster > Crossaster papposus. Next base: position 9,663 of record JBAIAA010001814.1, on the reverse strand, counting down.
ACAGTATCACAGTTCACTCAACCTAGATAAGTCAGGTAGAAAGCATGAACCCCCGCCAGCCAAGGTTCTGCTGAGTCAATCTAAGCGCCTTACACTTGACAATGGAGTCATATACCGGGCAGTTCAAGATCCATGTGCATGGTGCTCTACACCAAGTGGTTCTTCCCTCTATCCTGAAATCTAAAATCCTGACCAGCCTACACAATGATTTTTGTCATCAGGGTGAAGAGAGGACTATGTCTCTAGTTCGTCGGCGCTGTTTTTGGCCTTTTATGTTTCGTGACATCAAGAAGTGGGTTCGTGAATGCGAGCGTTAAGTGGCGAAGTTACCCGTACCATCTGTAAGGAACCCTCTTGGTCATTTGATCGCCTCTAGGCCACTTGAGACAATAGCCATTGATTTTACTTTATTAGAGCAGGCATCTGATAGAACTGAGAACGTTCTTGTAATCACCGACGTTTTCAGTAAGTTCACTGTAGCAGTCCCGACCACGGATCAGAAAGCCAAAACTACAGCCAATGCTCTAGTTAAGGAGTGGTTTTTCAAATATGGAGTTCCACAGCGTATTCACTCTGACCAAGGACGCCAATTTGAAGGAGACCCTATTGCCAACCTATGTAAAATGTACAACATCACAAAATCTAGAACTACCCCCTATCATCCCCAGGGTAATGCACAGTGCGAGAGATTCAACCGCACCATGCATAATCTTCTTCGCACCTTATCTGCTAAACAGAAGCAATCTTGGCCAAAACATCTACCAGAACTTCTCTTTGCATACAATTCTACTGAACACTCCGCCACAGGTTTCTCTCCTTTCTACCTCATGTTTGGTCGTGAACCTTTGCTGCCAGTAGAGACCTACCTGAAAAAGATCTGCAATGATTGGGTTGCTCTCCACCAGTCCAGGTTAAAGGAGGTTTACCATCTAGCACAAAGGAGAACACAACATGAGCTAGAAAAGAGTAAAATGCATTTTGACCGCAAGGCCAATCCCAACAGGTTTAAAGTAGGTGATCTTGTCTATCTTCGCAAACACAGTAGAGGCAGAAGTAAAATACAAGACCACTACTTCCCTGATATATAAAGGGTAATTTGTCGCATTTCTGATGATTGCTTTGTATATTCCATTGAGTTAGCGGACGGCACTGGTAGGTTGAAAACTGTCAACTCCTCTGAACTCAAGCTTGTTTCCACCCCTTTGGGTAAACTTTCTACTTTTCCATCATTTCCTAGTCCTGCTTACCAAGAGGACATAACTTCATCAAGTTCTAGATCTACTACATCTGATTCTGAATTTGAAGTTGAAATGTTCTTTCCAGAGGAAGATAATACTATTCCTCCAAACCAACCAAAATCACCACCTTCAGACCCACCTCTTCGACGTTCAGGTCGTTCCACAAAGGGGAAGCACACCAATGTCCACAAGTTACCTCGCTCTGTCCTCAGCCAGCAACATCTGCTTCTCATTAGTGATCTGCAAACAATGAGGTTACTGGTCAGTATCAATCATACTCCTTTTAATAGCTATGGATTATCGGACAGGCATTCGGTTATGTACATCTACTTTGGATGGTTCCAACAGTTACTTTGCTTATCTTGTTTAAGCTCTATTCTATATGGCTGTTACAACAGATAAGTATATTCTATTGTTGGCTGCTAACTTTTCAAAGCTATACTGATGGATAGACTGAAAGTGGCATACTCAAATGTAATATAGTATTTGTTTTTTAAATAAATGTCTTTTTATGATATGATATATTTATCATCACCTATGCTCTATGGGCCGGTGATTACCTTCTCAAATTCTGTCATCTGTGCATTAACTCATCGTGGTTACTATGGGTTTTTGCTCATTAGTTTAAGAACTAATAACTGAAATTTGTCTATAATTTGTAATTGTTCCTACTTTAGAAACATCTAAAAAGAAAAGGGGTGTATGATTCCCCTCAACTCTGCTTTTCTACTTTAAACAGAACCCTCCATCTGACAATATCTAGCTTACCTTCAATTTTTGCTATTTTTCTTGTTTTCAGCACCTTTTCGATCATCTCTATTAAATCCATGGTGAAGTTTAAACGTGATGAGTCCAGTGAGATAAACTCAAGTCAGGGACATCCTGACCTGGATATCTACATCCAATATTTTTCATCATGACATCTATTTTGTAATCTTTTTGCAAATTCTTCTTATTATTGAAGCGACTATCTTGAAGAGTTTCTATTTGTCTATATATTATGAGATAAACTCTGCCTTAGTGACAGACTAGGGATGGACTTCTGACTCTTCAATATTTGTTTTCTTCTCTGATAATATTTGGTCGAAGAAAGTGTTGTACAAGATTTAGAAATTCTATGAATCATAATAACAGAGTCTACGTACGTACTGTCCAGACTGTGTAACTAGTGCAGCAAGTGGACATTTAATTTATTTCCTTCACAAAAAAAAATATATATAAAAATCTTTACTTTCTAAAATTAGGGGGTGAGTGTGACCAGTTCAGTTTTTACACCAAACCCAACAGGTCCCTTAAACAATATGATTTATAGTTTTGAAAATACAATACCGTTATAATCCTGTGCGATGTGTAAAAGTCTTGTCATGTCCGTGTGTCGTTTGTGTAACAAATGCCCAACTGGCGCGCTCGGAGCTAGCTAGAGTGGAGCCGTGTCTAGCTGCTAGCGCCCTCTTGTGGCCGACTAAACTTTTTAGTGTACTGTTGGATGACTTTTTATTTTACGCGCGCTACATACAGTAAGCAAGGAATGCTGAATCACCAGATTTAAACGAAAGTTTAACGAACTTTTTGTTCCGCACAGTGTGATTTGTGCACAATATAATTTGAATAATCTCAGTCATAGTTCGGTAAGTTTTCCTCTTTAGTGAATTGCAAATGTCAGTTGTTTTTGAAAAACTCACTTTGCCGTGAGGACCATCATTATAGCTAGCCAAGCAGCCAGTGCATTTGCAAGCAGCCACACCTTACCTTGCAATTATTTTCTATTACTGGATGGCGGCGATGGCATGGGCTTATACCCCAAGTGATATCTGGATAGAACACATTCCCTTTGACTGTCGTTTTTCTTATAGTCACATCGATATGTATCATTCTTGTAGTCAAATCGTTCTTATAGGCAAATCGTTCCTATAACCCCATTATTATTTATCATTCTTAGTACAACCCTATGGTTTGGTAGCTCTCGTTAGTTACAAGCCACCGATACGTTGTATATACTTCATTGTCTCTAGTTTTTAATCAAGTATTTTGTGAATATTCCTTAAATTGTTTAAATAAATATATTTGTAGACACAAGAATCTTTGCTTCCACACCCAATTGTATTTCTTTTTTGTGGTAACCGCTCGGTTGGGCAGAGAGTGGTCAAGCTGTCCATTTATCTTCTATCTTTGCTTCTACTCTCTCCGGTTACAGTAGACTGACAATCGTTCCCACTAGACTGACGATGATTCCCAGTAGACTGGCGATCGTCCCCAGTAGACTGACAGTCATCCATAGTAGACTGATGATTCCAAGTAGACTGACAATCATTTCCAATAGACTGAAAATCATCCCGAGTAGAATGATCCCCAGTAGACCGACAGTGATCCCCAGTAGACCGACGGTGATCCCCAGCAGACTGACAATCATCCCCAGTAGACCGACAATCATCCCCAGTGGAATCACCTAAGGGATCGGCGGTTGAAAATCGCTTTACCGAACGATCGATATACAAAATCTGTGGATCCCGAGGTGTTCGTTGTAACAACGTCCCACTGCTGTTACGTCACAAATCAACCAGTAACAATTCAAAAATGTTTAGAAAGCATGTTTTCTACATATACAGGGTAGGTTTTATTTTTCATTTGTTAAAGAAGCAAGAACAACTATAGGTTACTACTTGTTAAACACAAAACGTCATAACAAGCTAGAAGCATAACAGTATAAAGTCTTAATTTATGATCTAAAGGTAGGATACACCATTGGTAATTACTGGATTTATCAGGAACGGGTGGATTTGGAGAGTTGTGTTTTATAGTAAATGTCGTTTAACTGACCTGTCCAAAGTTTTACAATCGTTGATGCCTAAAAAAACAGCAAGAAAAACAGTGTTCGTTTTCAACCGGCGTTGGGAAGTTGTTTTTGTTCTTTTCGTATCAATTACAGGATATCTAGCGCAATCATTTTTCTGGATGCCAACAATCAAGTAAGATATTTTTCAATTACTCGGTAGTAAAGTTTTCCGATATCTGCAAAAGTTGTATCCTACCTTTAAAAGCTAATTTTCAGTAATAACTTTCCACTTAAAATATGATAAACATAGGCTTTAACGTTTTGCCTACAAACTTCATAATCCAGCAAGTTGAAGTAAGAGGTAAAGCATATGTTGAAATCATTCTTAATGTTATAATTAAAACTATACATTGGATTGAATGTTGCAAGTCAAATAAGTATATTTCATAATTTTGTACTAACCCTATTTTGGGGATAATGCAAACAACCTAATCATATTATAGATGCGAACCGACCTAACAGCCCTAAAGAAATTAAGTAGGTAAGATATCTGCACTAATTAAGCAGAAAGGCAAGGGTTCGGGTTCCAGTCCAAGCCCTTGATACCGGTATTATTTCCTCACTGCACCGAATTATACTACGCATGACTGCATAGTCACCTTTGTTCAGCAGCTGCACTGCACTGCACAATGGACCTGAGCGTGCAGCTGTGAAACACACCATGTGCTATGGGTAGCACAGATGAGAGCAAGCCTGCCGGTTTAGCAAGCCCGCCGGTTCAGCAAGCCCGCCGGCTCAGCAAGCCCGCCGGCTCAGCAAGCCCGCGGGCTCACCAAGCCTGCGGGCTCACCAAGCCCGCGGGCTCACCAAGCCCGCGGGCTCACCAAGCCCGCGGTCTCACCAAGCCCGCGGTCTCACCAAGCCCGCGGTCTCACCAAGCCCGCGGGCTCACCAAGCCCGCGGGCTCACCAAGCCCGCGGGCTCACCAAGCCCGCGGGCTCACCAAGCCCGCGGGCTCACCAAGCCCGCGGGCTCACCAAGCCCGCGGGCTCAACAAGCCCGCGGGCTCAACAAGCCCGCGGGCTCAACAAGCCCGCGGGCTCAACAAGCCCGCGGGCTCAACAAGCCCGCGGGCTCAACAAGCCCGCGGGCTCAACCAGCCCGCGGGCTCAACAAGCCCGCGGGTTCAACCAGCCCGCGGGTTCAACAAGCCCGCGGGTTCAACAAGCCCGCGGGTTCAACAAGCCCGCGGGTTCAACAAGCCCGCGGGTTTAACAAGCCCGCAGGTTTAATAAGCCCGCAGGTTTAATAAGCCCGCAGGTTTAACAAGCCTTGAGGTTTAACAAGCCTTGAGGTTTAACAACCCTGTAGGTTTAACAAGCCTGTAGGTTTAACAAGCCTGTAGGTTTAACAAGCCCGCAGGTTTAACAAGCCCGCAGGTTTAATAAGCCCGCAGGTTTAAGGTTTAATAAGCCTTGAGGTTTAACAAGCCTGTAGGTTTAACAAGCTCTCATGCTAGTTGAGTATACACTGTTTATATCAATTACGTTGGTGAAGGGCGAATCCCTCTATTATAATTAATATGTCACACTTTATATACACAATACTTTCTCGCATTTTACTGTAAAGTTATGAACGTCATGGGCATAAATAATGTAGGGATATGTTGTGCAATCGACTACCGTTATTATGAAATTCATACACATTCAAATACATATCCTCGGTCCTGGCAAAATTGTGCACATTTCTATAGGAAAAAAGTCACACAAAACTCATACCTGTAATGCATTGTTGAGACAGTGAGCAAAATATGCATCCTCCATTATTCCACATTTTTGCAACTGCACTGGTCAGGCCTATGTCTTTGCCAGGTATACCACTAAAAAGACAGGTTTCTGGTGATCAGAAATCACAAGTCATTAAGCCCGGAGCTATATATAAATTACCTTGTTCCTCATGAACTAACTTGTGATTTGACTTGTGATTTGAGTAGCGACTTGACTTGTAATTGGATAGTACTTGACGTTTGATTAACTTGCGATTTTACTTGTGATTTTACTAGTGATTGGACTAGTGATTGGACTAGTGATTGGAATAGTGATTGGAATAGTGATTGGACTACCAGTAATTGACCTGTGGTTAACTTGTGATTTGACTTGTAAATGGACTAGTGATTTGACTACTAGTAATTGATTTGTAAATGGACTTGTGATTTGACTAGTAATTGACTTGTAAAAGGAATTCTGATTTGACTAGTGATATGACTTAAATGGACTTGTGATTTGACTACTAGTACTTGACTTGTGATTGGATTTGTAATGGACTTGTGATTAATTTGTGATTGGCTAGTGATTGACTTATGAATGACTTTTGTTGACTTGGGATTTGATTTATTTGATTAATTTGTGCAACTCTCAAACATTACACTGTTTAGAATGTTGTTTCAAAAAAAATTAAAAAAATATGATGCTTTTGCAAATCTGAGTTGCAATTATGATCATAACAATGACGTCAACAAGTAGGTAAACACTAAGCAATTGAGCTATCGCGGTGGATTCGCGTAAATGCAGCTTGTGAAATATTGTCCAATCAAAGAAATTATATCGACGCGGAACGCACGCATTCTGAGACGAACAAAGTTACCGCATGAAACTCCATAGGGTTGTCTAGGGGGCGCAGCTAGCTCAGTCCGTGCTAGCAAGCGATAGGCCAATCGACCTATCGCCGTTTGTGATTTATCCATGCCCCTTAAACAACTTTACACACATGCAGGATGTAGGTCAAAGTCTAGTAGCATATTACGTGGAATCATTGCTTACACGCTCTCTCTATGACAAGGAGTTGTCAGATTTCTGAGACAACTTTGCCCACGTGTACAGTACATGCAGGCTTTCGGTGCGACCACTTATCGCAAAAGGTGCATAGCTGGCTCATTTTCCAAGTCGTTTGTTAAAACGTGCATCTGAATAATGCTGACTCCCCGGACCCCACTCACATATTTTAACCATTCGAGAATAAGAAAACCTTAAGAAATAAGAACAGAACAAACTACGCTAGACAGGCTTGGCCAAAGTGTTGCGAACAAGATTAGCAGTAGCCTGTATAAAAATAGTTAGCGTTCACGTTACATTTGCGGATGCGTTTCAACAAACAGGGCGCACGTGCGGCCGAATACTGAGCGTATTTGGAACATTTGTTTGTTTGTTTGTCCAAGATTTGGAATATTATGTGATGACATGTGCAACAGATGCTAGGATTGGATACTTTTTTAGTATTTTTGTTCTGTTATGCAAATCGCCTATCACAAGGCCAAAGGCAACTCGAGGTGTGGGCTACTAGAGGAAAGACATTCTGATCTCTTCACAGTACAAATAGGGTTGGGATGGGTAACTAGTCAATTGCAAGGCATTAATAATGCCTCTACCCATATTATGTATAGAAGTGTCGTAGCCCAGGCCGGGCTTAAACCCCCAACTTGCTTAACTACATGCAGACCACGAATTCAATGCTCCTGACCACTAGGCCACGGCACTTCCACTGATCGCGTACGGCAATAGGTCACTTTTCTGGTACTCGGTGATTGTGCACTATAGATACCACATCCAGTTCTTGCAGCAGTGATTGAAGCTGTGGCTCCTCCAGAGTTGTTCCAGAACCTTGTAGCGTTGAAGACACAAGAACAACGGCTTGCCTCGTCTGAAAGAGGAACAGAATACAAATAATAAAAGCACCTCTGCCATTTCCCCCCAAAGAGAGGCTGTTTCAAGGACTGGAGTTCAAGTTGTTTAAAAGAAGCCAGTTTGTGTTTTACACTGGTCTTGCAAAGCATTCTGGAATGGTGTTCACTTGTCTTCGACGAGTAGCAATAGCGTGGTCATTCAAATGAGGCTGTAAGTTTTTCTATAAGAACTTTTTTTTCTTTGGAAAGTTGATCTGTCCCGATCATCTCTTCCATTGTACTGTAACCAGCAGTGTAATGCTGGATCTCAGAGGCTGAAATCATGCCACTTATTCAAGGCGGCAGCACATGACTCCCTCCAATAATTATTGGATAGAAAAACCGGAAGCAAGCAGAGACAGTTGGAGGCTGCATGGGCAACCATGCAACCAAGTCGAGCAAGTCCCAAGTGGAAAATCCTTCATTTACCCAGTTCACGTCGGATGACCTACGTATACGCAAAGTTTTTCAAAGATTCAAAACGGATGACGGATAAACACGTCACGAGCAAGGCCAGAAATATCTGTCAGCGACCGAATTGCAGCAATCGAGGCCGGGCATGCTTCCCACTGATATCTACCTGAACCCGCCTCAGATCGAGTTGTGTGAAAAACAATCCTGTGCCTGGTCTCGGTCAAGGTCAAAATAATCCCAGCGCAAACTGGTAAACGATACTTTTTAAACCAGTAAACGATACTTTTTAAACCAGTAAATGATTCCTTTAGAAGCGGGCAATGGTTGAGAAGAGGATTAAAATCTATCGGCTCTCGGTTGATGAACCATTTGTTAATTGACCTTGGGCCTTACTTGAGTTCTCTGTCTTCTTCACCGTGCCTGTCCAGATACACAGAGGCCCAATGGCAGATCCTCTCCCCTCGGATGATGATCACACTTGAAGAATTAATGTCTAGAAAGATGACTGTCCCGGCTCCGCAGGATAGATAATGCTGCTGTGAATTGTTAAAAACGCGCACCAAATCAGTGAAAATCTGAAAACACTGGTGCTCCTAAAAATATCAAAACTACATGGATACAGGGTGGTAAAACAAAAATATGAAATTCTCAGTACCCTCCGACCAGAAAAACTAGTTTGGATAGATGGGGAATATTTCTCGATGAAAAATGATACCAAGGGCATTTGATAGTAGTTTTCATTCCAGGGAGTTTTTTCTGGAACAAAGTCGGTGGTCAATTGGGCAGGCCTTTTCACTGCTTTCGCGCTTCTGTTGATCCAACTTGGTTCCAGAAAAAATACCCTGAAATGAAAACTATTGGACTGAATCGGCCGATCTTGGTATCTTTTTTCATCAGAAGAAATTTTCCTGTCAGTCCAAACTTGTTTTTCTGGTAGAAGGGTACAGAAAATAAGCCGTTCCGGTATTTTTTTTACCACCCTGTCTAAGAGGATGAATTCACTGCCTTGGTTATATTTTATTATTGTGAAGGATTGATATCGGGAATAAAAGAAGAGATAAACTTTGCAGGCTTATCGGAACAAGCTTGTTTGTGTAGCTTACAGATGCATACACAACATACGAAGACAACAAAATGAAGATTGTTTCCCGAGTCTTTTTGGACTGTAAGTGTTTTTTGGGGGCATTATTTACTAATATAGCAAAATCAATACATAAATGTTACCTCCGATATACTAGCCCTCTGACAGCCCGACCTGGCCCCGTTCAGACAGATGAGGGCGCCACACACCAGACAGACCGCGGGACGATTGGGCACCAGGTGGCAACTCTGGCACTTCTGCTCCCGGTAGTACTGAAAGACCATGTCGTAAGTCTTAGGCAGTTGCAGGAGACGGGGAGGGAAGAAGATGGGGTTGTGCAACAGAAGGCTCTGCGGGGGTGAACAAAATTAAAGAAAGGTCTGAATCTCTTGTCTATGGCTAGTGTCTAGGTGTATGACTTTGCGAGAGCAGGTTTATA
>JBAIAA010001813.1:0-67810 GCA_037893245.1 Crossaster papposus | reverse complement strand
GAATGGGCGGTACCACAGCGTTTCGCAATCACAGCCTCGAAGGGCCCCCCCCTCCGCCCCCCCCCCCCCCCCCCCTGGTACATACCTAATTGCACTGCTGCTTTGTTCGGGCTCCAGAATCGATACTAGGTTTAGATATGAGATAGATTCGAGCAAAGAAACCAGAGTCCGAACAGACAAACATCTGGAGGGTACTAGATGGTACTAAAAAAAACCAAAAAAACAGCTGCTGTTCATTAGAACCTGGGCACAGATAAAGAAGTACACATAATGTATAACTTGTACCGATTCACTCCCCGACCTGGGCTGCGTTCCACTTACGCGAACTGTTTGCGCGAACGTTCGTCTACGTTTTGAGTTTGCGTTAGTTGAAGTGGAACGATATTTCAAAAACTACGTTTTCAAAATGGCGGCGCCCAGTGACAGTGACATCGTTTGGTTGGCTGCTTTTTGTCCAACTCATTATTTTTCTTAAAAAGGTCCCTGTAACTGCTCAAAACAATCCACCATTTATAACGAAAAGTATGAAACGTAAATCATAACCGTGAAAAGAACACTGCCGTCTGCTAACCTCTTCGCCATCTTTAAAATACGTCACTGGCCAACAGCGAACAGCTCGGAATGTCGTTCGCCGTTTTCGCTAACGTTAGCCAACATAACTTGGCGCACATTGCGTTCCACTCAAGCGAACAACGCAACGTTGGCCAACTTTGGCAACGTTCGCGTGAGTGGAACGCACCCCAGGGGATCGATCAACGCCGCGCCGACGATGGATAGGACACCGCGTCTAAATGGCGTGCCTGCGCTTGTTTTTGAAAGGGTAAAAAACGAACGTGACGCGACTGCGTTTGTGCACAATCCTACGGAGATTTTTTTTAAGTGGTAAACTTGTTTCTTTACTTCATCACTTTTCAAGAAAAAAAAATAGGATTTTGCATCGAGTTGTTTGAAATACATAGAACAATGGTTAAGGTCTGCGCAGCAGTAAAGTAACCGGAGACATACAGATGGCATTTAAGTCAAGAGAAAAAGAAATTTCATTTCACAAGTAGGTCGGCTTAAAACAGTTAACGTTAGGTCTATATTTATTCAACGCGAACTTGTTATACAAATGTGTACACATAACTTATTAGAAAAAAATAAAATATTAGGATAAAAACAGCAATGACCTAGTAATAGATATTAGTAATTAGCCTTTTGGTTCCAGTCTATTAAAGTAGGCATAGGCCTATAAATATATTCTGTTAAGGAGAAATGACGAAAAAGTGGGCATTCTTTGATTCGAATGGACGAGGACGCGCAGCGTCCGAGCCCAATTTGAATCAAAGAATGTCCACCTTTTGAGTCGTTTCTCCGACTTAAACTACGTCTCTTTTACACCCATTGTCAACATTTAAATGGAACAACAAGTGTCAATTCTTACTAATGCTTTAAAGTATGAGATGTATTAAGTCTATTTTTCAGTGGTACAAGCTACTATAAGGAACGTGAAAGCTTTGTCCTGTCTGGTCTCCGTGTTGCGTAACCAAACAATTGAATAAAGGTTGGGTAAAATGAGGGTGTTTAAAATGCCCAGTACATTCGACATCGAAGTCATTTGATGCCATACGTTCTTGTGCGTCGGGTGTGTCTCGGCTAACTCTGCTAAAATGTCTTCCAGTGATGATACGTACATATTCTTGAGTAGGAATACGTTATATGTATACGAGATATGTTGTGTCACCTCAAGAACTGACTCGCCAATTTATTTGATGGCGATTCAAACCAGTATTTTGGGACATATTCGATGAGGATTTATACTCCAATGAGGATTTATACTCCAATGAGGATTTATACTCCAATGAGGATTTATACTCCAATGAGGATTTATACTCCAATGAGGATTTATACTCCAATGAGGATTTATACTCCAATGAGGATTTATACTCCAATGAGGATTTATACTCCAATGAGGATTTATACTCCAATGAGGATTTATACTCCAATGAGGATTTATACTCCAATGAGGATTTATACTCCAATGAGGATTTATACTCCAATGAGGATTTATACTCCAATGAGGATTTATACTCCAATGAGGATTTATACTCCAATGAGGATTTATACTCCAATGAGGATTTATACTCCAATGAGGATTTATACTCCACTGAGGATTTTTACTCCAATGAGGATTTATACTCCAATGAGGATTTATACCCACTGAGGATTTATACTCCAATGAGGATTTATACTCCAATGAGGATTTATACTCCAATGAGGATTTATACTCCAATGAGGATTTATACTCCAATGAGGATTTATACTCCAATGAGGATTTATACTCCAATGAGGATTTATACTCCAATGAGGATTTATACTCCAATGAGGATTTATACTCCAATGAGGATTTATACTCCAATGAGGATTTATACTCCAATGAGGATTTATACTCCAATGAGGATTTATACTCCACTGAGGATTTTTACTCCAATGAGGATTTATACTCCAATGAGGATTTATACCCACTGAGGATTTATACTCCAATAAGGATTTATACTAAAGCGGCAGATTCAGAGGTGAAGAAACTTCCTACACTCGTGGCTGATTTGGACCCCTTGTAACAGATCAGGAAAGGATGGAAAATAAGCAAGAAAAGGTAAAATAAACTTTTTATTCCCAACATTTGGCTTGGCTCTCAGCAGCTCATTTTGGCTTATTATTTTTAGCCCTTTTTTATGGTGTAAATAACTTGGCGTCAGTAGTCATTATTCCGTGTCGAAAGCATACCAGCCTTTTGTTAAACTCTGAACGGTTTCATTATCACATGTCAAACCAGACTCGGAACAAAACAAATTTCTGTTGGTTTTTCGGTCGTTTTTGCTACACGGGTATACGACAGGACAGCATGCGTGAGTTAGCGAATGTAAAAGTACATTTACGTGTTGTACGTATACCAGGCCTTTTAAAGTTGGGCATTAGTAGTACATTTTAGAACCTTCAAACGTTTGACATAACTGTGGCCTATCTCCGTCGAAAATTATTCCCATTTACAAGAAATCAATTTCTATTACATGTACATATTTTAAATCGCAAACCATCGCTTCGACCTTGCTAATGAAAAGGTTTATCCTCCCCATTTGTTTTCTTAGTCGTAATAAGTTCTTGGGCCATTTTCATTTTTGAATGTTTAAGAAAAACCTTGATGCAATTTGTTACATGCGGGTTGGCGCATCCATTTTATTAGATTTTTGTTATTGTTGATATCCCAGGTTGTGGAAAATCTGTGCAACAAGGTTTTTGGACGAACCACTCCATACGATCGAGCATGGCAGCATCTCGCCTCTACAACAAGGGCTTCGGTGGCCAGAACCAGTGAGGACCATAGAAGAGCAGTCAGCCGGGCTGAAAACTGCATAAGGGCGTCGACACAGCAAAGAGACCTCCAAGACAACTGTTGAGAGCTCTAGAGAAATTGTCGACATAGCTCTTACTAAGTTGTAATAAATATATCAATAGCAATTATTTCTGTGTCCATTGAGTCGTTCTTTTACTGTTAATTCTTAAAAGAATGTACAGTTAACTGTACATTCTTTAAAATAATCTACACTTTTCTGAATAGAGTGACGTCACAAGAGTAGTTTAAACCAAGAATATTATCCCCACATGTGACAAGACTGGACATACAGGATCGAGCACTCGTAATGTATTTTGTTGCGTGTTGCCTGAGCAGCCGTTTATTGTTGTAAGCGCTGTCCCAGCTTGAAGCTATGATAGCACGGGACAGCAATGCAAGCAATGTAATGACAGTTTGTCCGAGCCCGAAGCGGGTAGCACAGGACAGCAATATTATATTACACAATTATCACAGTTCGTTCCCGTCCGAAGCTGATGTCGGGGAACAGCAATATTGTCACCGTTAGTGACGCAAACAGCAATTATATTCAGCAATATTGTCACAGTTTGTGACGCAAACTGCAATTACATTCAGCAATATTTTCACAGTTGGTGACGCAAACAGCAATATATATACAGCAAAATTGTCACAGTTTGTGATGCAAACAGCAGTTAAATTTAGCAATGATGTCACAGTTTGTGACACAGATCTGCAATTACCATAATCCAAATAATTCAGATACAGGGTGGTCCAAAAAAAACTATACCCAACTTTGGAGGCCATTTTCTCCTAGATGATAAAATATTTTAGTAATTTGGTTTGCATATTATTAAAGCATATATCGTTGAGCATTATTGGTGAAAATAGGGAAGATATTACATTAATATTTTTGGAGATATTCCTATTTTTAGCGAGTATGTGTAAAAATGGCTTTTCCACGGGAGCTGTCAATGCATCAACATGTTTGAATATGATATGACACAATAATGTAATGACGCGATAGTCCTTTGACAAATGTTTTTGCGAGAGCTTCTTTTATTTACACTAAAATGGATAAATAATACTTTTAAATAATACAATATTGCTCAACGATATATGCTTTAATAATATCAAAACCAAATTACTAAAATATTTTATTATCCAGGAGAAAATGGCCTCCAAAGTTGGGTATAGTTTTTTTTGGACCACCCTGTACAAATAGCATCATCCGCCCATACGATGCAATATTCATTAGCAAGCAATATTATAACAGTTTATCAATGCAAACCATATCATATAAAACCATTACTCAATACCGTAGGCTATTATCATCGTCGGCAATAAGTAAGAAATGCAATAATCAAAATATCAATCTTTGATTGTGGTAAAGATATAGGGACTGTAACCACCGTGTTCCGATTTCATCTTGGAACCGACAAAGAAAGAGGGTTAAGTGCTTTTGCCGCAAATTCCCTGAAGCCTCTTAAATTAAGGTTTTATTGGCCAATCTTTGAGGCCTATTTGCGCTATTGGAATGCAATTTCCGCCAAACGGACATGTTGCGAAAGGAGGATCGCAACATGACCGCCGCCAAATAGCCTCAGAATGAATGGGGCGTGACAATGGTTGCTCAGAAAAACAGAGCAACCTTCATAAGTTAGGTGGAAGCCATCAGCGTGATACCAGGTCATTGGTCCCGACCTGAATGATTACAAAGTCCGGCAATTCGACAGCGGCCGAACAAGCCTCCATCAGAAACCGGGGTACTGGTCCATCGTCAGTCCCAGATGTCCAATCCAGTTGATGTGGGCCAGCTGGTGGAGCCACTCCACCCAGGGCGACGACCGTGCAACTCGGGCGCACCAATTAACTCGGGCGCACCAATTAACTAACTCGTCGCCAATTACCCCCAGAGTCGGCTTGTCAGGGATGAAAGCTCATGCAATTTGAGAAAGATAAAACAAATTAAGAACCCATCAGTACTAATACTCATCATTAGTAGTTAAATTGCAGCAGTCGCTGCGCCAATGCAAAATGAACGGGCTGTAAATCTGTCACCATGAAGCCCTACAAAGTCAAGTGCACTGCGAATGACCGCTGTGAACTGTGGTCGTTCAAACTTATTTGTACACACATCGGGGTAACTCAGCAATGGCAATTTCGAAGAAATACCAGATACATAGGAAGTAATGAATGCAAAAACTGAACTTGCTACTGCTGGGCGGGGCACTTATAGCAGCATCAAACCCATGGTTTGCACTAAACCATTGGAAAAGACGCAAAGCCCGCTGATATAATAAACGCGTGCGAGGGGCAAGGGCGTCTCGCAAAAGACCCTGAACTCAGCAATTGCAATTTAGAAGAAATACTAGAAACATAGGAAGTAGGCTAATGAATGCGAAAACTAGACTAGATGCTGCAGGGAGGGGCACCTAGCGGCATCAAACCCATGGTTTGCACTAAACCATTGGAAAAGACGCAAAGCCCGCTGATATAATAAACGCGTGCGAGGGGCAAGGGCGATAATCAGCAATATTGTCACAGTTGGTGACTCAAACAGCAATTATATTAGCAATATTGTCACAGTTGGTGACGCAAACAGCAATTCTATTTAGCAATTGTCACAGTTGGTGACGCAAACAATAATTATATTTAGCAATATTGTTACAGTTGGTGACGCAAACAGCAAATATATGCAGCAATATTGTCACAGTTGGTGACGCAAACAGCAATTATATTCAGCAACATTGTCACAGTTGGTGACGCAAACAGCAATCATATTCAGCAACATTGTCACAGTTGGTGACGCAAACAGTATTTATATTCAGCAACATTGTCACAGTTGGTGACGCAAACAGCAATTATATTCAGCAATATTGTCACAGTTGGTGACGCAAACAGCAATTATATTCAGCAATATTGTCACAGTTGGTGACGCAAACAGCAATTATATTCAGCAACATTGTCACAGTTGGTGACGCAAACAGTAATTATATTCAGCAACATTGTCACAGTTGGTGACGCAAACAGCAATTATAGTCAGCAATATTGTCACAGTTTGTGACGCAAACAGCAATTATATTCAGCAATATTGTCACAGTTGGTGACGCAAACAGCAATTATAGTCAGCAATATTGTCACAGTTGGTGACGCAAACAGCAATTATATTTAGCAACATTGTCACAGTTGGTGACGCAAACAGTAATTATATTCAGCAACATTGTCACAGTTGGTGACGCAAACAGCAATTATAGTCAGCAATATTGTCACAGTTTGTGACGCAAACAGCAATTATATTCAGCAATATTGTCACAGTTGGTGACGCAAACAGCAATTATATTCAGCAATATTGTCACAGTTGGTGACGCAAACAGTAATTATATTCAGCAACATTGTCACAATTGGTGACACAAACAGCAATTATATTCAGCAATACTGTCACAGTTTGTGACGCAAACAGCAATTATATACAGCAATATTGTCACAGTTTGTGACGCAAACAACAATTATTTTTTGCAACTATTGTCACAGTTGGTGACGCAAACAGTAATTATCTTCAGCAACAATTGTCACAGTTGGTGACGCCACCAGCAATTATATTCAGTAATATTGTCACCGTTTGTGATGCAAACAGCAATTATATACAGCAATATTTTCACAGTTGGTGACGCAAACAGCAATTATATTCAGCAATATTGTCACAGTTTGTGACGCAAACAACAATTATTTTTTGCAACTATTGTCACAGTTGGTGACGCAAACAGTAATTATATTCAGCAATATTGTCACAGTTTGTGACGCAGACAGCAATTATATTCAGCAATATTGTCACAGTTGGTGACGCAAACAGCAATGATATTCAGCAATATTGTCACAGTTTGTGACGCAAACAGCAATTATATTCAGCAATATTGTCACAGTTTGTGACGCAAACAGCAATTAAATTTAGCAATGATGAAGTTTGTGACACAGATCTGCAATTACCATAATCCAAGTAATTAAAATAGCTTACTGTGTAACGCAACTAACTTGTCAGGGAACACGTATCTGTTGGGTAACAGTGTCAATTGCTAAACCCAAGAAAGCAAGGCTCGTGGCTGGCCCTTCAGTTTTATATTCAGCAAGGGGGACCCCGAACCGCTCACACACCACCTGGAATGATTGGAGGGAACGCGCATCCCTCAGAATGGCCAGCACTTACAAACAAGAAATCCTCAAGATAATGCACAATGTGTTGGGAGTTAGCCACCTTACGAATACGAGTACAGTACGCAATGAAAGTGCTAAGTAAAACGTTCAAAAGTGACACATGAGATGGTGCACCCCATCGGCATACATGTATCATAATTATATTTGGCCATTAGGGGAAAACCATAGCGAATCGAAATCATCCGGGTGAACAGGGAGTAATCGAAAAGCCGATTTATTATCCGAGTTGGCCATAACTGCACCCTGAGCAAAATTGGATACCATCTCTATAGCTTCATCAAAACTGGTGTAATTGTAAACGCGCAAGAATGGCAACACATAACCCAGGTTTACTGGTATTTGCGCTAGCTGCCGGCATGCGCCCTGGCTCGCTGGACTGACGATTGTCTCGACAGCGGGCTGCTGGTGGCCGAATATTTGACAGGTGGAGCAACGGTGCGCAAACCGGGAATTGGGCCGGAGGCATTTCCCGCGATTAAATTCCTTGCACAGTTATTGTTGACCGCCGGCAATATTTGAGAAATTGGCGTGCCCGGCCAGGTTGGCGCATCAAGACAGTATATCGAAGGCAAAACCAAAAAGGCAGATGTCCACTGCTCAAATGATGTTACGCAATTATCACAGTTTATTCCCGACCGAAGCTGATGTCGGGGAACAGCAGTATTGTCACAGTTAGTGACGCCAACAGCAATTATATTCAGCAAAATTGTCACAGTTTGTGACGCAAACAGCAATTATTCAGCAACATTGTCACAGTTGGTTACGCAAACAGCAATTATTGTCACAGTTGGTGACGCACGTGCAAATATACTGAACACTAGTGGTAATAATTGGTTGAGGGGTTGATTCCTCAGCATTAATAGCCACACTAGACTTACCCGACTCCAAAGTCGTGGACGAGTCACCTCCGGAACGACCGATGGTGGATGGTGCAACAATTGGGCCTCCGTCGCTGCTGACAGGGCCTGCCGTATCCAACAGGTATGCAATACCCGCTGCCGTCGGTGCATTCCATGGCTCGACTGAACTCGCATCGCGTCGACTGGCCACAGCATCCTGCCGAGAGGACGAATGATCGAGGCCGTCCTTGCGGCCGCTTGGCTCCATCCACCGGCCCGGAGGCAACCCGTCGCTTCGACCTGGTACGGGGCACATTTACGCCAATATTTGGCGAACTTATTGGCAATTTTTTGCAAGACGAAATTTCTACAGCTAAACAGATCGGCTGCTCAAGCGAAAGTGAGACTGGCTGAGTGCTCAAATTGAGGTTATAGTATCAAGCCAAGACTGAACTAGTTCATATCCATAAATCAATCCGACCACAAGGGGAGTGACCTGAATTGACCAAACTCTAGTTCCGTCAAAGCCTTGCAAACTGTCCAGCGGGGATAAATCATTTGAATCTTTAATTGCCTCAAACGTATTATTATTATTATTATTTATTCGGCCAAGAAATAAAAAACAGTACATTGACAAAGTTATACAGCTGTACATGAAATCATTGCAAGTGTAAAGTAACAATGCTTTCAATATAACAGAAACAATAAGTTTACATAGCAAAACTGAATTATTCAAGAGGTAAAGAGGATTAGAGAGCTGGGGTCAGTGGGGGATGGGGTTATCGGAGGAAAACGAAGGGAAATGAGAAGTAAAGTATGCAATGGGGATTGGGGAAGGATTGAAGTGGTTGAGAAGGGGAGGGGTGGAAGAGGGGATTGGTGGAGGAGGGGAGGGGTGAGGAGGGGAGTGGTCAAGTAGGGGGGAGTGGTGAAGTAGGGGGGGGGGGGGGAGTTGTGAGTGTGTCGGGTAGGCGAGTGACGAGTGGTTGTGGGTTTACAGAGAGAAAGGAAGGGAAATAGGGAGTGAGAATGTGGTGTATTTGTTTTTTTTTTGTTTTTTTTTTGGGGGAGGTTAGACAAATGATACAAGATTGAGGGTTGGATCTAAACAAAGACAAGACAACATTTCAAGCTGGCCAGGGTAGGCAAAAGTGTACTAAAACACTGTAGCCCTAAAGCCTGCCTACCCAACCTTGAAATGTCTACATACAATTGTGACCCACCACCCCAAAACCAGGCTAAAGTCGACATTTTTCATATGAGAGATTTTTATACCATTGGATTGCTAGCGTTTAAAGCTTTAAAATGGTACATCACATACACCAGTACCGCTATGGAATGAAAAGTAACGACGCTTCAAAAAGTGACATTTTGTTGCCATTCGCGGCAACAAGTTTGCTCAATTTGAGTAATAGCAACGACAACAAAAATCAGAAGGCCGATATTATCACTTTCGGGGATTTTTAAAAAGATTTAAACATGAACAGCCTATAAATTGGAGTTATATCTAACAATTTATGAAGAAAAAACCCCGAACGACCGGCAACACATTTTGTGTGTGTACAATGCCATATCTCGAAATGGCATTTGCCGGCTTCCGCCTGGTTTTGGCCTGGTGGGTCACAATTAAAATAGGCCTATATCAAATAAAAATAAATAAATTCCAGTCCGTCCTTCCAGTCCGTCCTTCCAGTCCGTCCTTCCAGTCCGTCCTTCCAGTCCGTCCTTCCAGTCCGTCCTTCCAGTCCGTCCCATCCAGTCCTTCCCATCCAGTCCTTCCCATCCAGTCCTTCCCATCCAGTCCTTCCCATCCAGTCCTTCCCATCCAGTCCTTCCCATCCAGTCCATCCCATCCAGTCCTTCCCATCCAGTCCATCCCATCCAGTCCATCCCATCCAGTCCATCCCATCCAGTCCATCCCATCCAGTCCATCCCATCCAGTCCATCCCATCCAGTCCATCCCATCCAGTCCATCCCATCCAGTCCATCCCATCCATCCAGTCCATCCCATCCATCCAGTCCATCCCATCCATCCAGTCCATCCCATCCATCCAGTCCATCCCATCCATCCAGTCCATCCCATCCATCCAGTCCATCCCATCCATCCAGTCCATCCCATCCATCCAGTCCATCCCATCCATCCCATCCATCCAGTCCATCCCATCCATCCAGTCCATCCCATCCATCCAGTCCATCCCATCCATCCAGTCCATCCCATCCATCCAGTCCATCCCATCCATCCAGTCCATCCCATCCATCCAGTCCATCCCATCCATCCAGTCCGTCCCATCCAGTCCGTCCCATCCAGTCCATCCCATCCAGTCCATCCCATCCCATCCCATCCCATCCCATCCCATCCCATCCCATCCCATCCCATCCCATCCCATCCCATCCAGTCCATCCCATCCCATCCCATCCCATCCCATCCCATCCCATCCCATCCCATCCCATCCCATCCCATCCCATCCCATCCCATCCCATCCCATCCCATCCCATCCCATCCCATCCCATCCCATCCCATCCCATCCCATCCCATCCCATCCCATCCCATCCCATCCAGTCCATCCCATCCCATCCCATCCCATCCCATCCCATCCCATCCCATCCCATCCCATCCCATCCCATCCCATCCCATCCCATCCCATCCCATCCCATCCCATCCCATCCCATCCCATCCCATCCCATCCCATCCCATCCCATCCATCCCATCCCATCCCATCCCATCCCATCCCATCACATCCATCCCATCCCATCCCATCCCATCCCATCACATCCATCCATCCCATCCCATCCCATCCCATCCCATCCCATCACATCCATCCCATCCCATCCCATCCCATCCCATCACATCCATCCCATCCCATCCATCCCATCCATCCCATCCATCCCATCCCATCACATCCATCCCATCCCATCCCATCCCATCCCGTCCCATCACATCCATCCCATCCCATCCCATCCCATCCCATCCCATCACATCACATCCATCCCATCCCATCCCATCCCATCCCATCCCATCCATCCCATCACATCCATCCCATCCCATCCCATCACATCCCATCCCATCCCATCCAGTCCATCCCATCCAGTCCATCCCATCCATCCAGTCCATCCCATCCCATCCCATCCCATCCAGTCCATCCCATCCAGTCCATCCCATCCAGTCCATCCCATCCAGTCCATCCCATCCAGTCCATCCCATCCAGTCCATCCCATCCAGTCCATCCCATCCAGTCCATCCCATCCAGTCCATCCCATCCAGTCCATCCCATCCAGTCCATCCCATCCAGTCCATCCCATCCCATCCATCCCATCCAGTCCATCCCATCCAGTCCATCCCATCCAGTCCATCCCATCCAGTCCATCCCATCCAGTCCATCCCATCCAGTCCATCCCATCCAGTCCATCCCATCCAGTCCATCCCATCCAGTCCATCCCATCCAGTCCATCCCATCCAGTCCATCCAGTCCATCCAGTCCATCCAGTCCATCCAGTCCATCCAGTCCATCCAGTCCATCCAGTCCATCCAGTCCATCCAGTCCATCCAGTCCATCCAGTCCATCCAGTCCATCCAGTCCATCCAGTCCATCCAGTCCATCCAGTCCATCCAGTCCATCCAGTCCATCCAGTCCATCCAGTCCATCCAGTCCATCCAGTCCATCCAGTCCATCCAGTCCATCCAGTCCATCCAGTCCATCCAGTCCATCCAGTCCATCCAGTCCATCCAGTCCATCCAGTCCATCCAGTCCATCCAGTCCATCCAGTCCATCCAGTCCATCCAGTCCATCCAGTCCATCCAGTCCATCCAGTCCATCCAGTCCATCCAGTCCATCCAGTCCATCCAGTCCATCCAGTCCATCCAGTCCATCCAGTCCATCCAGTCCATCCAGTCCATCCAGTCCATCCAGTCCATCCAGTCCATCCAGTCCATCCAGTCCATCCAGTCCATCCAGTCCATCCAGTCCATCCAGTCCATCCAGTCCATCCAGTCCATCCAGTCCATCCAGTCCATCCAGTCCATCCAGTCCATCCAGTCCATCCAGTCCATCCAGTCCATCCAGTCCATCCAGTCCATCCAGTCCATCCAGTCCATCCAGTCCATCCAGTCCATCCAGTCCATCCAGTCCATCCAGTCCATCCAGTCCATCCAGTCCATCCAGTCCATCCAGTCCATCCAGTCCATCCAGTCCATCCAGTCCATCCAGTCCATCCAGTCCATCCAGTCCATCCAGTCCATCCAGTCCATCCAGTCCATCCAGTCCATCCAGTCCATCCAGTCCATCCAGTCCATCCAGTCCATCCAGTCCATCCAGTCCATCCAGTCCATCCAGTCCATCCAGTCCATCCAGTCCATCCAGTCCATCCAGTCCATCCAGTCCATCCAGTCCATCCAGTCCATCCAGTCCATCAGCGTTAGCGTTAGCGTTAGCGTTAGCGTTAGCGTTAGCGTTAGCGTTAGCGTTAGCGTTAGCGTTATCGTTAGCGTTTGAGTTAGAGTTAGAGTTAGAGTTAGAGTTAGAGTTAGCGTTAGCGTTAGCGTTAGCGTTAGAGTTAGCGTTAGAGTTAGCGTTAGAGTTAGAGTCATCCGGCGCGAACTGGTTAATAGTCTTACACTGAATTACCTCTAGGCATCTGATCCTGAGCACTCCTACAGCTCCAGAAGCAAGAAACGTTTTCACACCCAAACCGACCTGTTACAAATAACATCATGAATAAGAAACACACAACTGATATAATCATTATAAATATTGCGAGTTAAAGGCAGGATACACCATTTGCAGATATCGAAAATATTTACTACCGTATTATTAAGAAATATCTTACTTATTTGAAAGTAAATAATGATTTTAGGCGTCCAGCAAAATGATTGCCCTAGATATTCTGATATTATTCCGAAAAATTGAATTTTATAAAACAAAACTCGCGATCGCCAGACGGCGAGCGCGAAAAAACAATAACCACATAAGAATAACTGCTCGACGCCGGTTGAAAACAAACGCTGTTTTTCGTGCTTTTCTAGGCATCCATGATAGTAAAACTTCGGACAGGTCATTTAAATGATATTTACTATAAAATACAACCCCCCAAATCCACCCATTCATGATAATTCAAGCAATTACAAATGGTGTACCCAACCTTTAAATAAAACGTGTACTTAATTTTCTCTGCATTACATATTTAAATCATTTTCTGTTACCTCAAATGCCAGTCAAAAACAATGCAAAGAAGCACTTGACTGCATACAAATTGGCAAGTAACAATTCACCTCCCGTCTTAGACGCATCTTTATTGAGCTGCCCAAAATATAAACGTGTAGAGAAGACAAAAGAAATTACAGTTTTAGAGGTGGGAGAAAAATCCCAGAAGAATATTCTGTGGAAAATCGACAATATCACGTAGGGACTGAAAAACCTGCTTGCTGTGTGCCGGTGGCTGACAGATATTGCCAGTCTTGCTTGTGACATGTTTACCGTCATCCATTTTGAATCCCGAAAAAAATGTGCAAGGTACTTGTACACCCACCCTCCGATGCGAATTGAAACCTTGATTAATGGAGTTAAAACTTGAAATAAGTCCAACATCCGCCACTAATACGTTTCGGAAAACTTTCGACGACTCTTAAAAAATACATATAAGTCATCGTATTGTACTAAAAATACACCTATTACAAGTTGTACTTTTGTGTTTTGTGAAATGATTCATAGGACACGACACAGCTGCAACCTGAGATGCATTGAAGTTACGACGAGTTTCATGAAAATAGATTAAGGCAACAAATGTAAAGTATTTGTTTACCCTAACGCCCTAGGCATTTATTTGGGGTACAGTACACAATACTACCCAGTTCTTATAGGCTAGTGTAATAAGAGTACTGCATACAAGTAGTATTTTGTAGTATTGGGTAAGGTGATAGGGTTAATGTTTCATGGTCTTTAAAACCTCACATACTGGGGAACAATATTGGAAAATGTTCATGTCAAATATGTCACCTACAAGCTGTTTTGAATACACAGCAGGAATACACAGGGAGGAGGTCCACTTCTAAAGAATGCACAATCTTGTTTCTGAAGCATTATATAATTTGCTGCTTTCTTACCTTTGTATGTCAATTAGAATGTGTTGCAGCCAATTTTTGCTTAGCCTTTGTAACACTTAAAAGGTCAGGCAGTTTGTGTACATGGAGGATCTGTGAACAAAAAGGAGAAATAAATACAAGAGAGGGTATTCAGTATTAGAAAGTATGTAACAAGTTGTAAAAAGAACCAAAAAGGTGCATGTTGTAAATGCACATAAGGAACCTTGAGTAATTTAGATTTAACTTCAAAAAGCAGGCCAGGCATATTATGTACATCAACATAGGAGGACCATTATGATTACAAGCCTAAGCTTGTTAGCCTTGGCCGGCAGTCTACCTGAAATTGGTGAAATTTGAAGATTGGTGAAAAAGGCGTGGAAGCTTTAAGAAATGCGTCGAAGAATGCAGCAGATTGTTTTAAATGAAAAGAATTTAAAGAATCCACAGAAGAATTCGAACTAGAAGTTAGCATTAGAGTTAGCGTTAGATTTAGCGTTAGAGTTAGCGTTAGAGTTAGCGTTAGAGTTAGCGTTAGAGTTAGCGTTAGAGTTAGCGTTAGAGTTAGAGTTAGCGTTAGCGTTAGCATTAGCGTTAGCGTTAGCGTTAGAGTTAGCGTTAGAGTCTGTCCTTCCGTCCGTCCTTCCGTCCATCCTTCCTTCCTTCGTTCCGTCCTTCCGTCCATCCTTCCGTCCATCCTTCCTTCCTTCGTTCCGTCCTTCCGTCCATCCTTCCGTCCATCCTTCCTTCCTTCGTTCCGTCCTTCGTTCCGTCCTTCCTTCCGTCCTTCCGTCCTTCCGTCCGTCCTTCCGTCCGTCCTTCCGTCCTTCCGTCCTTCCGTCCTTTCTTCCGTCCTTCCTTCCTTCCGTCCTTCCGTCCATCCAGTCCATCCAGTCCATCCAGTCCTTCCGTTCCTTCAGTTCCTTCCGTCCTTCCGTCCTTACGTCCTTCCGTCCTTCCGTCCTTACGTCCTTACGTCCTTCCGTCCTTCCGTCCTTCCGTCCTTCCGTCCTTCCTTCCTTCCTTCCGTCCTTCCGTCCTTCCTTCCGTCCTTCCTTCCGTCCTTCCGTCCTTCCGTCCTTCCTTCCGTCCTCCAGTCCATCCAGTCCATCCAGTCCATCCAGTCCATCCAGTCCATCCAGTCCATCCAGTCCATCCAGTCCATCCAGTCCATCCAGTCCTTCCGTCCTTCCGTCCATCCTTCCAGTCCGTCCTTCCGTCCATCCTTCCAGTCCGTCCTTCCGTCCATCCTTCCAGTCCGTCCTTCCGTCCATCCTTCCAGTCCGTCCTTCCGTCCATCCTTCCAGTCCGTCCTTCCGTCCATCCTTCCAGTCCGTCCTTCCGTCCATCCTTCCAGTCCGTCCTTCCGTCCATCCTTCCAGTCCGTCCTTCCGTCCATCCTTCCAGTCCGTCCTTCCGTCCATCCTTCCAGTCCGTCCTTCCGTCCATCCTTCCAGTCCGTCCTTCCGTCCATCCTTCCAGTCCGTCCTTCCGTCCATCCTTCCAGTCCGTCCTTCCGTCCATCCTTCCAGTCCGTCCTTCCGTCCATCCTTCCAGTCCGTCCTTCCGTCCATCCTTCCAGTCCGTCCTTCCGTCCATCCTTCCAGTCCGTCCTTCCGTCCATCCTTCCAGTCCGTCCTTCCGTCCATCCTTCCAGTCCGTCCTTCCGTCCATCCTTCCAGTCCGTCCTTCCGTCCATCCTTCCAGTCCGTCCTTCCGTCCATCCTTCCAGTCCGTCCTTCCGTCCATCCTTCCAGTCCGTCCTTCCGTCCATCCTTCCAGTCCGTCCTTCCGTCCATCCTTCCAGTCCGTCCTTCCGTCCATCCTTCCAGTCCGTCCTTCCGTCCATCCTTCCAGTCCGTCCTTCCGTCCATCCTTCCAGTCCGTCCTTCCGTCCATCCTTCCAGTCCGTCCTTCCGTCCATCCTTCCAGTCCGTCCTTCCGTCCATCCTTCCAGTCCGTCCTTCCGTCCATCCTTCCAGTCCGTCCTTCCGTCCATCCTTCCAGTCCGTCCTTCCGTCCATCCTTCCAGTCCGTCCTTCCGTCCTTCCGTCCATCCTTCCAGTCCGTCCTTCCGTCCATCCTTCCAGTCCGTCCTTCCGTCCATCCTTCCAGTCCGTCCTTCCGTCCATCCTTCCAGTCCGTCCTTCCGTCCATCCTTCCAGTCCGTCCTTCCGTCCATCCTTCCAGTCCCTCCTTCCGTCCATCCTTCCAGTCCGTCCTTCCGTCCATCCTTCCAGTCCGTCCTTCCGTCCATCCTTCCAGTCCGTCCTTCCGTCCATCCTTCCAGTCCGTCCTTCCGTCCATCCTTCCAGTCCGTCCTTCCGTCCATCCTTCCAGTCCGTCCTTCCGTCCATCCTTCCAGTCCGTCCTTCCGTCCATCCTTCCAGTCCGTCCTTCCGTCCATCCTTCCAGTCCGTCCTTCCGTCCATCCTTCCAGTCCGTCTTTCCGTCCTTCCTTCCAGTCCGTCCTTCCAGTCCGTCCTTCCGTCCATCCTTCCAGTCCGTCCTTCCGTCCATCCTTCCAGTCCGTCCATCCTTCCGTCCATCCTTCCAGTCCGTCCATCCTTCCGTCCATCCTTCCAGTCCGTCCTTCCGTCCATCCTTCCAGTCCGTCCATCCTTCCAGTCCGTCCTTCCGTCCATCCTTCCAGTCCGTCCTTCCGTCCATCCTTCCAGTCCGTCCTTCCGTCCATCCTTCCAGTCCGTCCTTCCGTCCATCCTTCCAGTCCGTCCTTCCGTCCGTCCATCCTTCCAGTCCGTCCTTCCGTCCATCCTTCCAGTCCGTCCTTCCGTCCATCCTTCCAGTCCGTCCTTCCGTCCATCCTTCCAGTCCGTCCTTCCGTCCATCCTTCCAGTCCGTCCTTCCGTCCATCCTTCCAGTCCGTCCTTCCGTCCATCCTTCCAGTCCGTCCTTCCGTCCATCCTTCCAGTCCGTCCTTCCGTCCATCCTTCCAGTCCGTCCTTCCGTCCATCCTTCCAGTCCGTCCTTCCGTCCATCCTTCCAGTCCGTCCTTCCGTCCATCCTTCCAGTCCGTCCTTCCGTCCATCCTTCCAGTCCGTCCTTCCGTCCATCCTTCCAGTCCGTCCTTCCGTCCATCCTTCCAGTCCGTCCTTCCGTCTATCCTTCCAGTCCGTCCTTCCGTCCATCCTTCCAGTCCGTCCTTCCGTCCATCCTTCCAGTCCGTCCTTCCGTCTATCCTTCCAGTCCGTCCTTCCGTCCATCCTTCCAGTCCGTCCTTCCGTCCAATCCTTCCAGTCCGTCCTTCCTTCCAGTCCGTCCTTCCGTCCGTCCTTCCAGTCCGTCCTTCCGTCCGTCCTTCCAGTCCGTCCTTCCGTCCGTCCTTCCAGTCCGTCCTTCCGTCCTTCCGTCCATCCTTCCAGTCCTTCCGTCCATCCTTCCAGTCCGTCCTTCCGTCCATCCTTCCAGTCCGTCCTTCCGTCCATCCTTCCAGTCCGTCCTTCCGTCCATCCTTCCAGTTCGTCCTTCCAGTCCGTCCTTCCTTCCGTCCATCCTTCCAGTCCGTCCTTCCAGTCCGTCCTTCCAGTCCGTCCTTCCGTCCATCCTTCCAGTCCGTCCTTCCGTCCAATCCTTCCAGTCCGTCCTTCCGTCCAATCCTTCCAGTCCGTCCTTCCGTCCAATCCTTCCAGTCCGTCCTTCCTTCCAGTCCGTCCTTCCGTCCGTCCTTCCAGTCCGTCCTTCCGTCCGTCCTTCCAGTCCGTCCTTCCAGTCCGTCCTTCCAGTCCGTCCTTCCAGTCCGTCCTTCCAGTCCGTCCTTCCGTCCGTCCTTCCAGTCCATCCTTCCGTCCATCCTTCCAGTCCATCCTTCCAGTCCGTCCTTCCAGTCCGTCCTTCCAGTCCGTCCTTCCGTCCATCCTTCCAGTCCGTCCTTCCGTCCATCCTTCCGTCCATCCTTCCGTCCATCCTTCCAGTCCGTCATTCCGTCCATCCTTCCAGTCCGTCATTCCGTCCATCCTTCCAGTCCGTCATTCCGTCCATCCTTCCAGTCCGTCCTTCCGTCCGTCCTTCCAGTCCGTCCTTCCGTCCGTCCTTCCAGTCCGTCCTTCCAGTCCGTCCTTCCGTCCATCCTTTCGTCCATCCAGTCCATCCAGTCCATCCAGTCCATCCAGTCCATCCAGTCCATCCAGTCCATCCAGTCCATCCAGTCCATCCAGTCCATCCAGTCCATCCAGTCCATCCAGTCCATCCAGTCCATCCAGTCCATCCAGTCCATCCAGTCCATCCAGTCCATCCAGTCCATCCCAGTCCATCCCAGTCCATCCCAGTCCATCCCAGTCCAGTCCAGTCCATCCAGTCCATCCAGTCCATCCAGTCCATCCAGTCCATCCAGTCCATCCAGTCCATCCAGTCCATCCAGTCCATCCAGTCCATCCAGTCCATCCAGTCCATCCAGTCCATCCAGTCCATCCAGTCCATCCAGTCCATCCAGTCCATCCAGTCCATCCAGTCCATCCAGCCCATCCAGCCCATCCAGCCCATCCAGCCCATCCAGCCCATCCAGCCCATCCAGCCCATCCAGCCCATCCAGCCCATCCAGCCCATCCAGCCCATCCAGCCCATCCAGCCCATCCAGCCCATCCAGCCCATCCAGCCCATCCAGTCCATCCAGTCCATCCAGTCCAGTCCATCCAGTCCATCCAGTCCATCCAGTCCATCCAGTCCATCCAGTCCATCCAGTCCATCCAGTCCATCCAGTCCATCCAGTCCATCCAGTCCATCCAGTCCATCCAGTCCATCCAGTCCATCCAGTCCATCCAGTCCATCCAGTCCATCCAGTCCATCCAGTCCATCCAGTCCATCCAGTCCCCAGTCCATCCAGTCCATCCAGTCCATCATCCAGTCCATCCAGTCCATCCAGTCCATCCAGTCCATCCAGTCCATCCGTCCATCCAGTCCATCCAGTCCATCCAGTCCATCCAGTCCATCCAGTCCATCCAGTCCATCCAGTCCATCCAGTCCATCCAGTCCATCCAGTCCATCCAGTCCATCCAGTCCATCCATCCACCATCCATCCAGTCCATCCAGTCCATCCAGTTCCATCCAGTCCATCCAGTCCATCCAGTCCATCCAGTCCATCCAGTCCATCCAGTCCATCCAGTCCATCCAGTCCATCCAGTCCATCCAGTCCATCCAGTCCATCCAGTCCATCCAGTCCATCCAGTCCATCCAGGTCCATCAGCGTTAGCGTTAGCGTTAGCGTTAGCGTTAGCGTTAGCGTTAGCGTTAGCGTTAGCGTTAGCGTTAGCGTTAGCGTTAGAGTTAGAGTTAGAGTTAGAGTTAGAGTTAGAGTTAGCGTTAGCGTTAGAGTTAGCGTTAGAGTTAGCGTTAGAGTTAGAGTCATCCGGCGCGAACTGGTTAATAGTCTTACACTGAATTACCTCTAGGCATCTGATCCTGAGCACTCCTACAGCTCCAGAAGCAAGAAACGTTTTCACACCCAAACCGACCTGTTACAAATAACATCATGAATAAGAAACACACAACTGATATAATCATTATAAATATTGCGAGTTAAAGGCAGGATACACCATTTGCAGATATCGAAAATATTTACTACCGTATTATTAAGAAATATCTTACTTATTTGAAAGTAAATAATGATTTTAGGCGTCCAGCAAAATGATTGCCCTAGATATTCTGATATTATTCCGAAAAATTGAATTTTATAAAACAAAACTCGCGATCGCCAGACGGCGAGCGCGAAAAAACAATAACCACATAAGAATAACTGCTCGACGCCGGTTGAAAACAAACGCTGTTTTTCGTGCTTTTCTAGGCATCCATGATAGTAAAACTTCGGACAGGTCATTTAAATGATATTTACTATAAAATACAACCCCCCAAATCCACCCATTCATGATAATTCAAGCAATTACAAATGGTGTACCCAACCTTTAAATAAAACGTGTACTTAATTTTCTCTGCATTACATATTTAAATCACTTTCTGTTACCTCAAATGCCAGTCAAAAACAATGCAAAGAAGCACTTGACTGCATACAAATTGGCAAGTAACAATTCACCTCCCGTCTTAGACGCATCTTTATTGAGCTGCCCAAAATATAAACGTGTAGAGAAGACAAAAGAAATTACAGTTTTAGAGGTGGGAGAAAAATCCCAGAAGAATATTCTGTGGAAAATCGACAATATCACGTAGGGACTGAAAAACCTGCTTGCTGTGTGCCGGTGGCTGACAGATATTGCCAGTCTTGCTTGTGACATGTTTACCGTCATCCATTTTGAATCCCGAAAAAAATGTGCAAGGTACTTGTACACCCACCCTCCGATGCGAATTGAAACCTTGATTAATGGAGTTAAAACTTGAAATAAGTCCAACATCCGCCACTAATACGTTTCGGAAAACTTTCGACGACTCTTAAAAAATACATATAAGTCATCGTATTGTACTAAAAATACACCTATTACAAGTTGTACTTTTGTGTTTTGTGAAATGATTCATAGGACACGACACAGCTGCAACCTGAGATGCATTGAAGTTACGACGAGTTTCATGAAAATAGATTAAGGCAACAAATGTAAAGTATTTGTTTACCCTAACGCCCTAGGCATTTATTTGGGGTACAGTACACAATACTACCCAGTTCTTATAGGCTAGTGTAATAAGAGTACTGCATACAAGTAGTATTTTGTAGTATTGGGTAAGGTGATAGGGTTAATGTTTCATGGTCTTTAAAACCTCACATACTGGGGAACAATATTGGAAAATGTTCATGTCAAATATGTCACCTACAAGCTGTTTTGAATACACAGCAGGAATACACAGGGAGGAGGTCCACTTCTAAAGAATGCACAATCTTGTTTCTGAAGCATTATATAATTTGCTGCTTTCTTACCTTTGTATGTCAATTAGAATGTGTTGCAGCCAATTTTTGCTTAGCCTTTGTAACACTTAAAAGGTCAGGCAGTTTGTGTACATGGAGGATCTGTGAACAAAAAGGAGAAATAAATACAAGAGAGGGTATTCAGTATTAGAAAGTATGTAACAAGTTGTAAAAAGAACCAAAAAGGTGCATGTTGTAAATGCACATAAGGAACCTTGAGTAATTTAGATTTAACTTCAAAAAGCAGGCCAGGCATATTATGTACATCAACATAGGAGGACCATTATGATTACAAGCCTAAGCTTGTTAGCCTTGGCCGGCAGTCTACCTGAAATTGGTGAAATTTGAAGATTGGTGAAAAAGGCGTGGAAGCTTTAAGAAATGCGTCGAAGAATGCAGCAGATTGTTTTAAATGAAAAGAATTTAAAGAATCCACAGAAGAATTCGAACTAGAAGTTAGCATTAGAGTTAGCGTTAGATTTAGCGTTAGAGTTAGCGTTAGAGTTAGCGTTAGAGTTAGCGTTAGAGTTAGCGTTAGAGTTAGCGTTAGAGTTAGAGTTAGCGTTAGCGTTAGCATTAGCGTTAGCGTTAGCGTTAGAGTTAGCGTTAGAGTCTGTCCTTCCGTCCGTCCTTCCGTCCATCCTTCCTTCCTTCGTTCCGTCCTTCCGTCCATCCTTCCGTCCATCCTTCCTTCCTTCGTTCCGTCCTTCCGTCCATCCTTCCGTCCATCCTTCCTTCCTTCGTTCCGTCCTTCGTTCCGTCCTTCCTTCCGTCCTTCCGTCCTTCCGTCCGTCCTTCCGTCCGTCCTTCCGTCCTTCCGTCCTTCCGTCCTTTCTTCCGTCCTTCCTTCCTTCCGTCCTTCCGTCCATCCAGTCCATCCAGTCCATCCAGTCCTTCCGTTCCTTCAGTTCCTTCCGTCCTTCCGTCCTTACGTCCTTCCGTCCTTCCGTCCTTACGTCCTTACGTCCTTACGTCCTTCCGTCCTTCCGTCCTTCCGTCCTTCCGTCCTTCCTTCCTTCCTTCCGTCCTTCCGTCCTTCCTTCCGTCCTTCCTTCCGTCCTTCCGTCCTTCCGTCCTTCCTTCCGTCCTCCAGTCCATCCAGTCCATCCAGTCCATCCAGTCCATCCAGTCCATCCAGTCCATCCAGTCCATCCAGTCCATCCAGTCCATCCAGTCCTTCCGTCCTTCCGTCCATCCTTCCAGTCCGTCCTTCCGTCCATCCTTCCAGTCCGTCCTTCCGTCCATCCTTCCAGTCCGTCCTTCCGTCCATCCTTCCAGTCCGTCCTTCCGTCCATCCTTCCAGTCCGTCCTTCCGTCCATCCTTCCAGTCCGTCCTTCCGTCCATCCTTCCAGTCCGTCCTTCCGTCCATCCTTCCAGTCCGTC
Organism: Crossaster papposus; assembly: GCA_037893245.1. Taxonomy (NCBI): domain Eukaryota; kingdom Metazoa; phylum Echinodermata; class Asteroidea; order Velatida; family Solasteridae; genus Crossaster; species Crossaster papposus. The sequence goes on along the minus strand of JBAIAA010001813.1, from coordinate 45,091 downwards.
CTTCCGTCCATCCTTCCAGTCCGTCCTTCCGTCCATCCTTCCAGTCCGTCCTTCCGTCCATCCTTCCAGTCCGTCCTTCCGTCCATCCTTCCAGTCCGTCCTTCCGTCCATCCTTCCAGTCCGTCCTTCCGTCCATCCTTCCAGTCCGTCCTTCCGTCCATCCTTCCAGTCCGTCCTTCCGTCCATCCTTCCAGTCCGTCCTTCCGTCCATCCTTCCAGTCCGTCCTTCCGTCCATCCTTCCAGTCCGTCCTTCCGTCCATCCTTCCAGTCCGTCCTTCCGTCCATCCTTCCAGTCCGTCCTTCCGTCCATCCTTCCAGTCCGTCCTTCCGTCCATCCTTCCAGTCCGTCCTTCCGTCCATCCTTCCAGTCCGTCCTTCCGTCCATCCTTCCAGTCCGTCCTTCCGTCCATCCTTCCAGTCCGTCCTTCCGTCCATCCTTCCAGTCCGTCCTTCCGTCCATCCTTCCAGTCCGTCCTTCCGTCCATCCTTCCAGTCCGTCCTTCCGTCCATCCTTCCAGTCCGTCCTTCCGTCCATCCTTCCAGTCCGTCCTTCCGTCCATCCTTCCAGTCCGTCCTTCCGTCCATCCTTCCAGTCCGTCCTTCCGTCCATCCTTCCAGTCCGTCCTTCCGTCCTTCCGTCCATCCTTCCAGTCCGTCCTTCCGTCCATCCTTCCAGTCCGTCCTTCCGTCCATCCTTCCAGTCCGTCCTTCCGTCCATCCTTCCAGTCCGTCCTTCCGTCCATCCTTCCAGTCCGTCCTTCCGTCCATCCTTCCAGTCCCTCCTTCCGTCCATCCTTCCAGTCCGTCCTTCCGTCCATCCTTCCAGTCCGTCCTTCCGTCCATCCTTCCAGTCCGTCCTTCCGTCCATCCTTCCAGTCCGTCCTTCCGTCCATCCTTCCAGTCCGTCCTTCCGTCCATCCTTCCAGTCCGTCCTTCCGTCCATCCTTCCAGTCCGTCCTTCCGTCCATCCTTCCAGTCCGTCTTTCCGTCCTTCCTTCCAGTCCGTCCTTCCAGTCCGTCCTTCCGTCCATCCTTCCAGTCCGTCCTTCCGTCCATCCTTCCAGTCCGTCCATCCTTCCGTCCATCCTTCCAGTCCGTCCATCCTTCCGTCCATCCTTCCAGTCCGTCCTTCCGTCCATCCTTCCAGTCCGTCCATCCTTCCAGTCCGTCCTTCCGTCCATCCTTCCAGTCCGTCCTTCCGTCCATCCTTCCAGTCCGTCCTTCCGTCCATCCTTCCAGTCCGTCCTTCCGTCCATCCTTCCAGTCCGTCCTTCCGTCCGTCCATCCTTCCAGTCCGTCCTTCCGTCCATCCTTCCAGTCCGTCCTTCCGTCCATCCTTCCAGTCCGTCCTTCCGTCCATCCTTCCAGTCCGTCCTTCCGTCCATCCTTCCAGTCCGTCCTTCCGTCCATCCTTCCAGTCCGTCCTTCCGTCCATCCTTCCAGTCCGTCCTTCCGTCCATCCTTCCAGTCCGTCCTTCCGTCCATCCTTCCAGTCCGTCCTTCCGTCCATCCTTCCAGTCCGTCCTTCCGTCCATCCTTCCAGTCCGTCCTTCCGTCCATCCTTCCAGTCCGTCCTTCCGTCCATCCTTCCAGTCCGTCCTTCCGTCCATCCTTCCAGTCCGTCCTTCCGTCTATCCTTCCAGTCCGTCCTTCCGTCCATCCTTCCAGTCCGTCCTTCCGTCCATCCTTCCAGTCCGTCCTTCCGTCTATCCTTCCAGTCCGTCCTTCCGTCCATCCTTCCAGTCCGTCCTTCCGTCCAATCCTTCCAGTCCGTCCTTCCTTCCAGTCCGTCCTTCCGTCCGTCCTTCCAGTCCGTCCTTCCGTCCGTCCTTCCAGTCCGTCCTTCCGTCCGTCCTTCCAGTCCGTCCTTCCGTCCTTCCGTCCCTCCTTCCAGTCCTTCCGTCCATCCTTCCAGTCCGTCCTTCCGTCCATCCTTCCAGTCCGTCCTTCCGTCCATCCTTCCAGTCCGTCCTTCCGTCCATCCTTCCAGTTCGTCCTTCCAGTCCGTCCTTCCTTCCGTCCATCCTTCCAGTCCGTCCTTCCAGTCCGTCCTTCCAGTCCGTCCTTCCGTCCATCCTTCCAGTCCGTCCTTCCGTCCAATCCTTCCAGTCCGTCCTTCCGTCCAATCCTTCCAGTCCGTCCTTCCGTCCAATCCTTCCAGTCCGTCCTTCCTTCCAGTCCGTCCTTCCGTCCGTCCTTCCAGTCCGTCCTTCCGTCCGTCCTTCCAGTCCGTCCTTCCAGTCCGTCCTTCCAGTCCGTCCTTCCAGTCCGTCCTTCCAGTCCGTCCTTCCGTCCGTCCTTCCAGTCCATCCTTCCGTCCATCCTTCCAGTCCATCCTTCCAGTCCGTCCTTCCAGTCCGTCCTTCCAGTCCGTCCTTCCGTCCATCCTTCCAGTCCGTCCTTCCGTCCATCCTTCCGTCCATCCTTCCGTCCATCCTTCCAGTCCGTCATTCCGTCCATCCTTCCAGTCCGTCATTCCGTCCATCCTTCCAGTCCGTCATTCCGTCCATCCTTCCAGTCCGTCCTTCCGTCCGTCCTTCCAGTCCGTCCTTCCGTCCGTCCTTCCAGTCCGTCCTTCCAGTCCGTCCTTCCGTCCGTCCTTCCGTCCATCCTTTCGTCCATCCAGTCCATCCAGTCCATCCAGTCCATCCAGTCCATCCAGTCCATCCAGTCCATCCAGTCCATCCAGTCCATCCAGTCCATCCAGTCCATCCAGTCCATCCAGTCCATCCAGTCCATCCAGTCCATCCAGTCCATCCAGTCCATCCAGTCCATCCAGTCCATCCAGTCCATCCCAGTCCATCCCAGTCCATCCCAGTCCAGTCCAGTCCATCCAGTCCATCCAGTCCATCCAGTCCATCCAGTCCATCCAGTCCATCCAGTCCATCCAGTCCATCCAGTCCATCCAGTCCATCCAGTCCATCCAGTCCATCCAGTCCATCCAGTCCATCCAGTCCATCCAGTCCATCCAGCCCATCCAGCCCATCCAGCCCATCCAGCCCATCCAGCCCATCCAGCCCATCCAGCCCATCCAGCCCATCCAGCCCATCCAGCCCATCCAGCCCATCCAGCCCATCCAGCCCATCCAGCCCATCCAGCCCATCCAGCCCATCCAGCCCATCCAGTCCATCCAGTCCATCCAGTCCAGTCCATCCAGTCCATCCAGTCCATCCAGTCCATCCAGTCCATCCAGTCCATCCAGTCCATCCAGTCCATCCAGTCCATCCAGTCCATCCAGTCCATCCAGTCCATCCAGTCCATCCAGTCCATCCAGTCCATCCAGTCCATCCAGTCCATCCAGTCCATCCAGTCCATCCAGTCCATCCAGTCCATCCAGTCCATCCAGTCCATCCAGTCCATCCAGTCCATCCAGTCCATCCAGTCCATCCAGTCCATCCAGTCCATCCAGTCCATCCAGTCCATCCAGTCCATCCAGTCCATCCAGTCCATCCAGTCCATCCAGTCCATCCAGTCCATCCAGTCCATCCAGTCCATCCAGTCCATCCAGTCCATCCAGTCCATCCAGTCCATCCAGTCCATCCAGTCCATCCAGTCCATCCAGTCCATCCAGTCCATCCAGTCCATCCAGTCCATCCAGTCCATCCAGTCCATCCAGTCCATCCAGTCCATCCAGTCCATCCAGTCCATCCAGTCCATCCAGTCCATCCAGTCCATCCAGTCCATCCAGTCCATCCAGTCCATCCAGTCCATCCAGTCCATCCAGTCCATCCAGTCCATCCAGTCCATCCAGTCCATCAGCGTTAGCGTTAGCGTTAGCGTTAGCGTTAGCGTTAGCGTTAGCGTTAGCGTTAGCGTTAGCGTTAGAGTTAGAGTTAGAGTTAGAGTTAGAGTTAGAGTTAGCGTTAGCGTTAGAGTTAGCGTTAGCGTTAGAGTTAGAGTCATCCGGCGCGAACTGGTTAATAGTCTTACACTGAATTACCTCTAGGCATCTGATCCTGAGCACTCCTACAGCTCCAGAAGCAAGAAACGTTTTCACACCCAAACCGACCTGTTACAAATAACATCATGAATAAGAAACACACAACTGATATAATCATTATAAATATTGCGAGTTAAAGGCAGGATACACCATTTGCAGATATCGAAAATATTTACTACCGTATTATTAAGAAATATCTTACTTATTTGAAAGTAAATAATGATTTTAGGCGTCCAGCAAAATGATTGCCCTAGATATTCTGATATTATTCCGAAAAATTGAATTTTATAAAACAAAACTCGCGATCGCCAGACGGCGAGCGCGAAAAAACAATAACCACATAAGAATAACTGCTCGACGCCGGTTGAAAACAAACGCTGTTTTTCGTGCTTTTCTAGGCATCCATGATAGTAAAACTTCGGACAGGTCATTTAAATGATATTTACTATAAAATACAACCCCCCAAATCCACCCATTCATGATAATTCAAGCAATTACAAATGGTGTACCCAACCTTTAAATAAAACGTGTACTTAATTTTCTCTGCATTACATATTTAAATCACTTTCTGTTACCTCAAATGCCAGTCAAAAACAATGCAAAGAAGCACTTGACTGCATACAAATTGGCAAGTAACAATTCACCTCCCGTCTTAGACGCATCTTTATTGAGCTGCCCAAAATATAAACGTGTAGAGAAGACAAAAGAAATTACAGTTTTAGAGGTGGGAGAAAAATCCCAGAAGAATATTCTGTGGAAAATCGACAATATCACGTAGGGACTGAAAAACCTGCTTGCTGTGTGCCGGTGGCTGACAGATATTGCCAGTCTTGCTTGTGACATGTTTACCGTCATCCATTTTGAATCCCGAAAAAAATGTGCAAGGTACTTGTACACCCACCCTCCGATGCGAATTGAAACCTTGATTAATGGAGTTAAAACTTGAAATAAGTCCAACATCCGCCACTAATACGTTTCGGAAAACTTTCGACGACTCTTAAAAAATACATATAAGTCATCGTATTGTACTAAAAATACACCTATTACAAGTTGTACTTTTGTGTTTTGTGAAATGATTCATAGGACACGACACAGCTGCAACCTGAGATGCATTGAAGTTACGACGAGTTTCATGAAAATAGATTAAGGCAACAAATGTAAAGTATTTGTTTACCCTAACGCCCTAGGCATTTATTTGGGGTACAGTACACAATACTACCCAGTTCTTATAGGCTAGTGTAATAAGAGTACTGCATACAAGTAGTATTTTGTAGTATTGGGTAAGGTGATAGGGTTAATGTTTCATGGTCTTTAAAACCTCACATACTGGGGAACAATATTGGAAAATGTTCATGTCAAATATGTCACCTACAAGCTGTTTTGAATACACAGCAGGAATACACAGGGAGGAGGTCCACTTCTAAAGAATGCACAATCTTGTTTCTGAAGCATTATATAATTTGCTGCTTTCTTACCTTTGTATGTCAATTAGAATGTGTTGCAGCCAATTTTTGCTTAGCCTTTGTAACACTTAAAAGGTCAGGCAGTTTGTGTACATGGAGGATCTGTGAACAAAAAGGAGAAATAAATACAAGAGAGGGTATTCAGTATTAGAAAGTATGTAACAAGTTGTAAAAAGAACCAAAAAGGTGCATGTTGTAAATGCACATAAGGAACCTTGAGTAATTTAGATTTAACTTCAAAAAGCAGGCCAGGCATATTATGTACATCAACATAGGAGGACCATTATGATTACAAGCCTAAGCTTGTTAGCCTTGGCCGGCAGTCTACCTGAAATTGGTGAAATTTGAAGATTGGTGAAAAAGGCGTGGAAGCTTTAAGAAATGCGTCGAAGAATGCAGCAGATTGTTTTAAATGAAAAGAATTTAAAGAATCCACAGAAGAATTCGAACTAGAAGTTAGCATTAGAGTTAGCGTTAGATTTAGCGTTAGAGTTAGCGTTAGAGTTAGCGTTAGAGTTAGCGTTAGAGTTAGCGTTAGAGTTAGCGTTAGAGTTAGAGTTAGCGTTAGCGTTAGCATTAGCGTTAGCGTTAGCGTTAGAGTTAGCGTTAGAGTCTGTCCTTCCGTCCGTCCTTCCGTCCATCCTTCCTTCCTTCGTTCCGTCCTTCCGTCCATCCTTCCGTCCATCCTTCCTTCCTTCGTTCCGTCCTTCCGTCCATCCTTCCGTCCATCCTTCCTTCCTTCGTTCCGTCCTTCGTTCCGTCCTTCCTTCCGTCCTTCCGTCCTTCCGTCCGTCCTTCCGTCCGTCCTTCCGTCCTTCCGTCCTTCCGTCCTTTCTTCCGTCCTTCCTTCCTTCCGTCCTTCCGTCCATCCAGTCCATCCAGTCCATCCAGTCCTTCCGTTCCTTCAGTTCCTTCCGTCCTTCCGTCCTTACGTCCTTCCGTCCTTCCGTCCTTACGTCCTTACGTCCTTACGTCCTTACGTCCTTCCGTCCTTCCGTCCTTCCGTCCTTCCGTCCTTCCTTCCTTCCTTCCGTCCTTCCGTCCTTCCTTCCTTCCTTCCGTCCTCCAGTCCATCCAGTCCATCCAGTCCATCCAGTCCATCCAGTCCATCCAGTCCATCCAGTCCATCCAGTCCATCCAGTCCATCCAGTCCTTCCGTCCTTCCGTCCATCCTTCCAGTCCGTCCTTCCGTCCATCCTTCCAGTCCGTCCTTCCGTCCATCCTTCCAGTCCGTCCTTCCGTCCATCCTTCCAGTCCGTCCTTCCGTCCATCCTTCCAGTCCGTCCTTCCGTCCATCCTTCCAGTCCGTCCTTCCGTCCATCCTTCCAGTCCGTCCTTCCGTCCATCCTTCCAGTCCGTCCTTCCGTCCATCCTTCCAGTCCGTCCTTCCGTCCATCCTTCCAGTCCGTCCTTCCGTCCATCCTTCCAGTCCGTCCTTCCGTCCATCCTTCCAGTCCGTCCTTCCGTCCATCCTTCCAGTCCGTCCTTCCGTCCATCCTTCCAGTCCGTCCTTCCGTCCATCCTTCCAGTCCGTCCTTCCGTCCATCCTTCCAGTCCGTCCTTCCGTCCATCCTTCCAGTCCGTCCTTCCGTCCATCCTTCCAGTCCGTCCTTCCGTCCATCCTTCCAGTCCGTCCTTCCGTCCATCCTTCCAGTCCGTCCTTCCGTCCATCCTTCCAGTCCGTCCTTCCGTCCATCCTTCCAGTCCGTCCTTCCGTCCATCCTTCCAGTCCGTCCTTCCGTCCATCCTTCCAGTCCGTCCTTCCGTCCATCCTTCCAGTCCGTCCTTCCGTCCATCCTTCCAGTCCGTCCTTCCGTCCATCCTTCCAGTCCGTCCTTCCGTCCATCCTTCCAGTCCGTCCTTCCGTCCATCTTTCCAGTCCGTCCTTCCGTCCATCCTTCCAGTCCGTCCTTCCGTCCTTCCGTCCATCCTTCCAGTCCGTCCTTCCGTCCATCCTTCCAGTCCGTCCTTCCGTCCATCCTTCCAGTCCGTCCTTCCGTCCATCCTTCCAGTCCGTCCTTCCGTCCATCCTTCCAGTCCGTCCTTCCGTCCATCCTTCCAGTCCCTCCTTCCGTCCATCCTTCCAGTCCGTCCTTCCGTCCATCCTTCCAGTCCGTCCTTCCGTCCATCCTTCCAGTCCGTCCTTCCGTCCATCCTTCCAGTCCGTCCTTCCGTCCATCCTTCCAGTCCGTCCTTCCGTCCATCCTTCCAGTCCGTCCTTCCGTCCATCCTTCCAGTCCGTCCTTCCGTCCATCCTTCCAGTCCGTCTTTCCGTCCTTCCTTCCAGTCCGTCCTTCCAGTCCGTCCTTCCGTCCATCCTTCCAGTCCGTCCTTCCGTCCATCCTTCCAGTCCGTCCATCCTTCCGTCCATCCTTCCAGTCCGTCCATCCTTCCGTCCATCCTTCCAGTCCGTCCTTCCGTCCATCCTTCCAGTCCGTCCATCCTTCCAGTCCGTCCTTCCGTCCATCCTTCCAGTCCGTCCTTCCGTCCATCCTTCCAGTCCGTCCTTCCGTCCATCCTTCCAGTCCGTCCTTCCGTCCATCCTTCCAGTCCGTCCTTCCGTCCGTCCATCCTTCCAGTCCGTCCTTCCGTCCATCCTTCCAGTCCGTCCTCCCGTCCATCCTTCCAGTCCGTCCTTCCGTCCATCCTTCCAGTCCGTCCTTCCGTCCATCCTTCCAGTCCGTCCTTCCGTCCATCCTTCCAGTCCGTCCTTCCGTCCATCCTTCCAGTCCGTCCTTCCGTCCATCCTTCCAGTCCGTCCTTCCGTCCGTCCATCCTTCCAGTCCGTCCTTCCGTCCATCCTTCCAGTCCGTCCTTCCGTCCATCCTTCCAGTCCGTCCTTCCGTCCATCCTTCCAGTCCGTCCTTCCGTCCATCCTTCCAGTCCGTCCTTCCGTCTATCCTTCCAGTCCGTCCTTCCGTCCATCCTTCCAGTCCGTCCTTCCGTCCATCCTTCCAGTCCGTCCTTCCGTCTATCCTTCCAGTCCGTCCTTCCGTCCATCCTTCCAGTCCGTCCTTCCGTCCAATCCTTCCAGTCCGTCCTTCCTTCCAGTCCGTCCTTCCGTCCGTCCTTCCCGTCCGTCCTTCCAGTCCGTCCTTCCGTCCGTCCTTCCAGTCCGTCCTTCCGTCCGTCCTTCCAGTCCGTCCTTCCGTCCTTCCGTCCATCCTTCCAGTCCTTCCGTCCATCCTTCCAGTCCGTCCTTCCGTCCATCCTTCCAGTCCGTCCTTCCGTCCATCCTTCCAGTCCGTCCTTCCGTCCATCCTTCCAGTTCGTCCTTCCAGTCCGTCCTTCCTTCCGTCCATCCTTCCAGTCCGTCCTTCCAGTCCGTCCTTCCAGTCCGTCCTTCCGTCCATCCTTCCAGTCCGTCCTTCCGTCCAATCCTTCCAGTCCGTCCTTCCGTCCAATCCTTCCAGTCCGTCCTTCCGTCCAATCCTTCCAGTCCGTCCTTCCTTCCAGTCCGTCCTTCCGTCCGTCCTTCCAGTCCGTCCTTCCGTCCGTCCTTCCAGTCCGTCCTTCCAGTCCGTCCTTCCAGTCCGTCCTTCCAGTCCGTCCTTCCGTCCGTCCTTCCAGTCCATCCTTCCGTCCATCCTTCCAGTCCATCCTTCCAGTCCGTCCTTCCAGTCCGTCCTTCCAGTCCGTCCTTCCGTCCATCCTTCCAGTCCGTCCTTCCGTCCATCCTTCCGTCCATCCTTCCGTCCATCCTTCCAGTCCGTCATTCCGTCCATCCTTCCAGTCCGTCATTCCGTCCATCCTTCCAGTCCGTCATTCCGTCCATCCTTCCAGTCCGTCCTTCCGTCCGTCCTTCCAGTCCGTCCTTCCGTCCGTCCTTCCAGTCCGTCCTTCCAGTCCGTCCTTCCGTCCATCCTTTCGTCCATCCAGTCCATCCAGTCCATCCAGTCCATCCAGTCCATCCAGTCCATCCAGTCCATCCAGTCCATCCAGTCCATCCAGTCCATCCAGTCCATCCAGTCCATCCAGTCCATCCAGTCCATCCAGTCCATCCAGTCCATCCAGTCCATCCAGTCCATCCAGTCCATCCAGTCCATCCCAGTCCATCCCAGTCCATCCCAGTCCAGTCCAGTCCATCCAGTCCATCCAGTCCATCCAGTCCATCCAGTCCATCCAGTCCATCCAGTCCATCCAGTCCATCCAGTCCATCCAGTCCATCCAGTCCATCCAGTCCATCCAGTCCATCCAGCCCATCCAGCCCATCCAGCCCATCCAGCCCATCCAGCCCATCCAGCCCATCCAGCCCATCCAGCCCATCCAGCCCATCCAGCCCATCCAGCCCATCCAGCCCATCCAGCCCATCCAGCCCATCCAGCCCATCCAGCCCATCCAGCCCATCCAGTCCATCCAGTCCATCCAGTCCAGTCCATCCAGTCCATCCAGTCCATCCAGTCCATCCAGTCCATCCAGTCCATCCAGTCCATCCAGTCCATCCAGTCCATCCAGTCCATCCAGTCCATCCAGTCCATCCAGTCCATCCAGTCCATCCAGTCCATCCAGTCCATCCAGTCCATCCAGTCCATCCAGTCCATCCAGTCCATCCAGTCCATCCAGTCCATCCAGTCCATCCAGTCCATCCAGTCCATCCAGTCCATCCAGTCCATCCAGTCCATCCAGTCCATCCAGTCCATCCAGTCCATCCAGTCCATCCAGTCCATCCAGTCCATCCAGTCCATCCAGTCCATCCAGTCCATCCAGTCCATCCAGTCCATCCAGTCCATCCAGTCCATCCAGTCCATCCAGTCCATCCAGTCCATCCAGTCCATCCAGTCCATCCAGTCCATCCAGTCCATCCAGTCCATCCAGTCCATCCAGTCCATCCAGTCCATCCAGTCCATCCAGTCCATCCAGTCCATCCAGTCCATCCAGTCCATCCAGTCCATCCAGTCCATCCAGTCCATCCAGTCCATCCAGTCCATCAGCGTTAGCGTTAGCGTTAGCGTTAGCGTTAGCGTTAGCGTTAGCGTTAGCGTTAGCGTTAGCGTTAGCGTTAGAGTTAGAGTTAGAGTTAGAGTTAGAGTTAGAGTTAGCGTTAGCGTTAGAGTTAGCGTTAGAGTTAGCGTTAGAGTTAGAGTCATCCGGCGCGAACTGGTTAATAGTCTTACACTGAATTACCTCTAGGCATCTGATCCTGAGCACTCCTACAGCTCCAGAAGCAAGAAACGTTTTCACACCCAAACCGACCTGTTACAAATAACATCATGAATAAGAAACACACAACTGATATAATCATTATAAATATTGCGAGTTAAAGGCAGGATACACCATTTGCAGATATCGAAAATATTTACTACCGTATTATTAAGAAATATCTTACTTATTTGAAAGTAAATAATGATTTTAGGCGTCCAGCAAAATGATTGCCCTAGATATTCTGATATTATTCCGAAAAATTGAATTTTATAAAACAAAACTCGCGATCGCCAGACGGCGAGCGCGAAAAAACAATAACCACATAAGAATAACTGCTCGACGCCGGTTGAAAACAAACGCTGTTTTTCGTGCTTTTCTAGGCATCCATGATAGTAAAACTTCGGACAGGTCATTTAAATGATATTTACTATAAAATACAACCCCCCAAATCCACCCATTCATGATAATTCAAGCAATTACAAATGGTGTACCCAACCTTTAAATAAAACGTGTACTTAATTTTCTCTGCATTACATATTTAAATCACTTTCTGTTACCTCAAATGCCAGTCAAAAACAATGCAAAGAAGCACTTGACTGCATACAAATTGGCAAGTAACAATTCACCTCCCGTCTTAGACGCATCTTTATTGAGCTGCCCAAAATATAAACGTGTAGAGAAGACAAAAGAAATTACAGTTTTAGAGGTGGGAGAAAAATCCCAGAAGAATATTCTGTGGAAAATCGACAATATCACGTAGGGACTGAAAAACCTGCTTGCTGTGTGCCGGTGGCTGACAGATATTGCCAGTCTTGCTTGTGACATGTTTACCGTCATCCATTTTGAATCCCGAAAAAAATGTGCAAGGTACTTGTACACCCACCCTCCGATGCGAATTGAAACCTTGATTAATGGAGTTAAAACTTGAAATAAGTCCAACATCCGCCACTAATACGTTTCGGAAAACTTTCGACGACTCTTAAAAAATACATATAAGTCATCGTATTGTACTAAAAATACACCTATTACAAGTTGTACTTTTGTGTTTTGTGAAATGATTCATAGGACACGACACAGCTGCAACCTGAGATGCATTGAAGTTACGACGAGTTTCATGAAAATAGATTAAGGCAACAAATGTAAAGTATTTGTTTACCCTAACGCCCTAGGCATTTATTTGGGGTACAGTACACAATACTACCCAGTTCTTATAGGCTAGTGTAATAAGAGTACTGCATACAAGTAGTATTTTGTAGTATTGGGTAAGGTGATAGGGTTAATGTTTCATGGTCTTTAAAACCTCACATACTGGGGAACAATATTGGAAAATGTTCATGTCAAATATGTCACCTACAAGCTGTTTTGAATACACAGCAGGAATACACAGGGAGGAGGTCCACTTCTAAAGAATGCACAATCTTGTTTCTGAAGCATTATATAATTTGCTGCTTTCTTACCTTTGTATGTCAATTAGAATGTGTTGCAGCCAATTTTTGCTTAGCCTTTGTAACACTTAAAAGGTCAGGCAGTTTGTGTACATGGAGGATCTGTGAACAAAAAGGAGAAATAAATACAAGAGAGGGTATTCAGTATTAGAAAGTATGTAACAAGTTGTAAAAAGAACCAAAAAGGTGCATGTTGTAAATGCACATAAGGAACCTTGAGTAATTTAGATTTAACTTCAAAAAGCAGGCCAGGCATATTATGTACATCAACATAGGAGGACCATTATGATTACAAGCCTAAGCTTGTTAGCCTTGGCCGGCAGTCTACCTGAAATTGGTGAAATTTGAAGATTGGTGAAAAAGGCGTGGAAGCTTTAAGAAATGCGTCGAAGAATGCAGCAGATTGTTTTAAATGAAAAGAATTTAAAGAATCCACAGAAGAATTCGAACTAGAAGTTAGCATTAGAGTTAGCGTTAGATTTAGCGTTAGAGTTAGCGTTAGAGTTAGCGTTAGAGTTAGCGTTAGAGTTAGCGTTAGAGTTAGCGTTAGAGTTAGAGTTAGCGTTAGCGTTAGCATTAGCGTTAGCGTTAGCGTTAGAGTTAGCGTTAGAGTCTGTCCTTCCGTCCGTCCTTCCGTCCATCCTTCCTTCCTTCGTTCCGTCCTTCCGTCCATCCTTCCGTCCATCCTTCCTTCCTTCGTTCCGTCCTTCCGTCCATCCTTCCGTCCATCCTTCCTTCCTTCGTTCCGTCCTTCGTTCCGTCCTTCCTTCCGTCCTTCCGTCCTTCCGTCCGTCCTTCCGTCCGTCCTTCCGTCCTTCCGTCCTTCCGTCCTTTCTTCCGTCCTTCCTTCCTTCCGTCCTTCCGTCCATCCAGTCCATCCAGTCCATCCAGTCCTTCCGTTCCTTCAGTTCCTTCCGTCCTTCCGTCCTTACGTCCTTCCGTCCTTCCGTCCTTACGTCCTTACGTCCTTACGTCCTTCCGTCCTTCCGTCCTTCCGTCCTTCCGTCCTTCCTTCCTTCCTTCCGTCCTTCCGTCCTTCCTTCCGTCCTTCCTTCCGTCCTTCCGTCCTTCCGTCCTTCCTTCCGTCCTCCAGTCCATCCAGTCCATCCAGTCCATCCAGTCCATCCAGTCCATCCAGTCCATCCAGTCCATCCAGTCCATCCAGTCCATCCAGTCCATCCAGTCCTTCCGTCCTTCCGTCCATCCTTCCAGTCCTTCCGTCCTTCCGTCCATCCTTCCAGTCCGTCCTTCCGTCCATCCTTCCAGTCCGTCCTTCCGTCCATCCTTCCAGTCCGTCCTTCCGTCCATCCTTCCAGTCCGTCCTTCCGTCCATCCTTCCAGTCCGTCCTTCCGTCCATCCTTCCAGTCCGTCCTTCCGTCCATCCTTCCAGTCCGTCCTTCCGTCCATCCTTCCAGTCCGTCCTTCCGTCCATCCTTCCAGTCCGTCCTTCCGTCCATCCTTCCAGTCCGTCCTTCCGTCCATCCTTCCAGTCCGTCCTTCCGTCCATCCTTCCAGTCCGTCCTTCCGTCCATCCTTCCAGTCCGTCCTTCCGTCCATCCTTCCAGTCCGTCCTTCCGTCCATCCTTCCAGTCCGTCCTTCCGTCCATCCTTCCAGTCCGTCCTTCCGTCCATCCTTCCAGTCCGTCCTTCCGTCCATCCTTCCAGTCCGTCCTTCCGTCCATCCTTCCAGTCCGTCCTTCCGTCCATCCTTCCAGTCCGTCCTTCCGTCCATCCTTCCAGTCCGTCCTTCCGTCCATCCTTCCAGTCCGTCCTTCCGTCCATCCTTCCAGTCCGTCCTTCCGTCCATCCTTCCAGTCCGTCCTTCCGTCCATCCTTCCAGTCCGTCCTTCCGTCCATCCTTCCAGTCCGTCCTTCCGTCCATCCTTCCAGTCCGTCCTTCCGTCCATCCTTCCAGTCCGTCCTTCCGTCCATCCTTCCAGTCCGTCCTTCCGTCCATCCTTCCAGTCCGTCCTTCCGTCCATCCTTCCAGTCCGTCCTTCCGTCCATCCTTCCAGTCCGTCCTTCCGTCCATCCTTCCAGTCCGTCCTTCCGTCCATCCTTCCAGTCCGTCCTTCCGTCCTTCCGTCCATCCTTCCAGTCCGTCCTTCCGTCCATCCTTCCAGTCCGTCCTTCCGTCCATCCTTCCAGTCCGTCCTTCCGTCCATCCTTCCAGTCCGTCCTTCCGTCCATCCTTCCAGTCCGTCCTTCCGTCCATCCTTCCAGTCCGTCCTTCCGTCCATCCTTCCAGTCCGTCCTTCCGTCCATCCTTCCAGTCCGTCCTTCCGTCCATCCTTCCAGTCCGTCCTTCCGTCCATCCTTCCAGTCCGTCCTTCCGTCCATCCTTCCAGTCCGTCCTTCCGTCCATCCTTCCAGTCCGTCCTTCCGTCCATCCTTCCAGTCCGTCCTTCCGTCCATCCTTCCAGTCCGTCTTTCCGTCCTTCCTTCCAGTCCGTCCTTCCAGTCCGTCCTTCCGTCCATCCTTCCAGTCCGTCCTTCCGTCCATCCTTCCAGTCCGTCCATCCTTCCGTCCATCCTTCCAGTCCGTCCATCCTTCCGTCCATCCTTCCAGTCCGTCCTTCCGTCCATCCTTCCAGTCCGTCCATCCTTCCAGTCCGTCCTTCCGTCCATCCTTCCAGTCCGTCCTTCCGTCCATCCTTCCAGTCCGTCCTTCCGTCCATCCTTCCAGTCCGTCCTTCCGTCCATCCTTCCAGTCCGTCCTTCCGTCCGTCCATCCTTCCAGTCCGTCCTTCCGTCCATCCTTCCAGTCCGTCCTCCCGTCCATCCTTCCAGTCCGTCCTTCCGTCCATCCTTCCAGTCCGTCCTTCCGTCCATCCTTCCAGTCCGTCCTTCCGTCCATCCTTCCAGTCCGTCCTTCCGTCCATCCTTCCAGTCCGTCCTTCCGTCCATCCTTCCAGTCCGTCCTTCCGTCCGTCCATCCTTCCAGTCCGTCCTTCCGTCCATCCTTCCAGTCCGTCCTTCCGTCCATCCTTCCAGTCCGTCCTTCCGTCCATCCTTCCAGTCCGTCCTTCCGTCCATCCTTCCAGTCCGTCCTTCCGTCTATCCTTCCAGTCCGTCCTTCCGTCCATCCTTCCAGTCCGTCCTTCCGTCCATCCTTCCAGTCCGTCCTTCCGTCTATCCTTCCAGTCCGTCCTTCCGTCCATCCTTCCAGTCCGTCCTTCCGTCCAATCCTTCCAGTCCGTCCTTCCTTCCAGTCCGTCCTTCCGTCCGTCCTTCCCGTCCGTCCTTCCAGTCCGTCCTTCCGTCCGTCCTTCCAGTCCGTCCTTCCGTCCGTCCTTCCAGTCCGTCCTTCCGTCCTTCCGTCCATCCTTCCAGTCCTTCCGTCCATCCTTCCAGTCCGTCCTTCCGTCCATCCTTCCAGTCCGTCCTTCCGTCCATCCTTCCAGTCCGTCCTTCCGTCCATCCTTCCAGTTCGTCCTTCCAGTCCGTCCTTCCTTCCGTCCATCCTTCCAGTCCGTCCTTCCAGTCCGTCCTTCCAGTCCGTCCTTCCGTCCATCCTTCCAGTCCGTCCTTCCGTCCAATCCTTCCAGTCCGTCCTTCCGTCCAATCCTTCCAGTCCGTCCTTCCGTCCAATCCTTCCAGTCCGTCCTTCCTTCCAGTCCGTCCTTCCGTCCGTCCTTCCAGTCCGTCCTTCCGTCCGTCCTTCCAGTCCGTCCTTCCAGTCCGTCCTTCCAGTCCGTCCTTCCAGTCCGTCCTTCCGTCCGTCCTTCCAGTCCATCCTTCCGTCCATCCTTCCAGTCCATCCTTCCAGTCCGTCCTTCCAGTCCGTCCTTCCAGTCCGTCCTTCCGTCCATCCTTCCAGTCCGTCCTTCCGTCAATCCTTCCGTCCATCCTTCCGTCCATCCTTCCAGTCCGTCATTCCGTCCATCCTTCCAGTCCGTCATTCCGTCCATCCTTCCAGTCCGTCATTCCGTCCATCCTTCCAGTCCGTCCTTCCGTCCGTCCTTCCAGTCCGTCCTTCCGTCCGTCCTTCCAGTCCGTCCTTCCAGTCCGTCCTTCCGTCCATCCTTTCGTCCATCCAGTCCATCCAGTCCATCCAGTCCATCCAGTCCATCCAGTCCATCCAGTCCATCCAGTCCATCCAGTCCATCCAGTCCATCCAGTCCATCCAGTCCATCCAGTCCATCCAGTCCATCCAGTCCATCCAGTCCATCCAGTCCATCCAGTCCATCCAGTCCATCCAGTCCATCCCAGTCCATCCCAGTCCATCCCAGTCCAGTCCAGTCCATCCAGTCCATCCAGTCCATCCAGTCCATCCAGTCCATCCAGTCCATCCAGTCCATCCAGTCCATCCAGTCCATCCAGTCCATCCAGTCCATCCAGTCCATCCAGTCCATCCAGTCCATCCAGTCCATCCAGCCCATCCAGCCCATCCAGCCCATCCAGCCCATCCAGCCCATCCAGCCCATCCAGCCCATCCAGCCCATCCAGCCCATCCAGCCCATCCAGCCCATCCAGCCCATCCAGCCCATCCAGCCCATCCAGCCCATCCAGCCCATCCAGCCCATCCAGTCCATCCAGTCCATCCAGTCCAGTCCATCCAGTCCATCCAGTCCATCCAGTCCATCCAGTCCATCCAGTCCATCCAGTCCATCCAGTCCATCCAGTCCATCCAGTCCATCCAGTCCATCCAGTCCATCCAGTCCATCCAGTCCATCCAGTCCATCCAGTCCATCCAGTCCATCCAGTCCATCCAGTCCATCCAGTCCATCCAGTCCATCCAGTCCATCCAGTCCATCCAGTCCATCCAGTCCATCCAGTCCATCCAGTCCATCCAGTCCATCCAGTCCATCCAGTCCATCCAGTCCATCCAGTCCATCCAGTCCATCCAGTCCATCCAGTCCATCCAGTCCATCCAGTCCATCCAGTCCATCCAGTCCATCCAGTCCATCCAGTCCATCCAGTCCATCCAGTCCATCCAGTCCATCCAGTCCATCCAGTCCATCCAGTCCATCCAGTCCATCCAGTCCATCCAGTCCATCCAGTCCATCCAGTCCATCCAGTCCATCCAGTCCATCCAGTCCATCCAGTCCATCCAGTCCATCCAGTCCATCCAGTCCATCCAGTCCATCCAGTCCATCCAGTCCATCCAGTCCATCCAGTCCATCCAGTCCATCCAGTCCATCCAGTCCATCCAGTCCATCCAGTCCATCCAGTCCATCCAGTCCATCCAGTCCATCCAGTCCATCCAGTCCATCAGCGTTAGCGTTAGCGTTAGCGTTAGCGTTAGCGTTAGCGTTAGCGTTAGCGTTAGCGTTAGCGTTAGCGTTAGCGTTAGAGTTAGAGTTAGAGTTAGAGTTAGAGTTAGAGTTAGCGTTAGCGTTAGAGTTAGCGTTAGAGTTAGCGTTAGAGTTAGAGTCATCCGGCGCGAACTGGTTAATAGTCTTACACTGAATTACCTCTAGGCATCTGATCCTGAGCACTCCTACAGCTCCAGAAGCAAGAAACGTTTTCACACCCAAACCGACCTGTTACAAATAACATCATGAATAAGAAACACACAACTGATATAATCATTATAAATATTGCGAGTTAAAGGCAGGATACACCATTTGCAGATATCGAAAATATTTACTACCGTATTATTAAGAAATATCTTACTTATTTGAAAGTAAATAATGATTTTAGGCGTCCAGCAAAATGATTGCCCTAGATATTCTGATATTATTCCGAAAAATTGAATTTTATAAAACAAAACTCGCGATCGCCAGACGGCGAGCGCGAAAAAACAATAACCACATAAGAATAACTGCTCGACGCCGGTTGAAAACAAACGCTGTTTTTCGTGCTTTTCTAGGCATCCATGATAGTAAAACTTCGGACAGGTCATTTAAATGATATTTACTATAAAATACAACCCCCCAAATCCACCCATTCATGATAATTCAAGCAATTACAAATGGTGTACCCAACCTTTAAATAAAACGTGTACTTAATTTTCTCTGCATTACATATTTAAATCACTTTCTGTTACCTCAAATGCCAGTCAAAAACAATGCAAAGAAGCACTTGACTGCATACAAATTGGCAAGTAACAATTCACCTCCCGTCTTAGACGCATCTTTATTGAGCTGCCCAAAATATAAACGTGTAGAGAAGACAAAAGAAATTACAGTTTTAGAGGTGGGAGAAAAATCCCAGAAGAATATTCTGTGGAAAATCGACAATATCACGTAGGGACTGAAAAACCTGCTTGCTGTGTGCCGGTGGCTGACAGATATTGCCAGTCTTGCTTGTGACATGTTTACCGTCATCCATTTTGAATCCCGAAAAAAATGTGCAAGGTACTTGTACACCCACCCTCCGATGCGAATTGAAACCTTGATTAATGGAGTTAAAACTTGAAATAAGTCCAACATCCGCCACTAATACGTTTCGGAAAACTTTCGACGACTCTTAAAAAATACATATAAGTCATCGTATTGTACTAAAAATACACCTATTACAAGTTGTACTTTTGTGTTTTGTGAAATGATTCATAGGACACGACACAGCTGCAACCTGAGATGCATTGAAGTTACGACGAGTTTCATGAAAATAGATTAAGGCAACAAATGTAAAGTATTTGTTTACCCTAACGCCCTAGGCATTTATTTGGGGTACAGTACACAATACTACCCAGTTCTTATAGGCTAGTGTAATAAGAGTACTGCATACAAGTAGTATTTTGTAGTATTGGGTAAGGTGATAGGGTTAATGTTTCATGGTCTTTAAAACCTCACATACTGGGGAACAATATTGGAAAATGTTCATGTCAAATATGTCACCTACAAGCTGTTTTGAATACACAGCAGGAATACACAGGGAGGAGGTCCACTTCTAAAGAATGCACAATCTTGTTTCTGAAGCATTATATAATTTGCTGCTTTCTTACCTTTGTATGTCAATTAGAATGTGTTGCAGCCAATTTTTGCTTAGCCTTTGTAACACTTAAAAGGTCAGGCAGTTTGTGTACATGGAGGATCTGTGAACAAAAAGGAGAAATAAATACAAGAGAGGGTATTCAGTATTAGAAAGTATGTAACAAGTTGTAAAAAGAACCAAAAAGGTGCATGTTGTAAATGCACATAAGGAACCTTGAGTAATTTAGATTTAACTTCAAAAAGCAGGCCAGGCATATTATGTACATCAACATAGGAGGACCATTATGATTACAAGCCTAAGCTTGTTAGCCTTGGCCGGCAGTCTACCTGAAATTGGTGAAATTTGAAGATTGGTGAAAAAGGCGTGGAAGCTTTAAGAAATGCGTCGAAGAATGCAGCAGATTGTTTTAAATGAAAAGAATTTAAAGAATCCACAGAAGAATTCGAACTAGAAGTTAGCATTAGAGTTAGCGTTAGATTTAGCGTTAGAGTTAGCGTTAGAGTTAGCGTTAGAGTTAGCGTTAGAGTTAGCGTTAGAGTTAGCGTTAGAGTTAGAGTTAGCGTTAGCGTTAGCATTAGCGTTAGCGTTAGCGTTAGAGTTAGCGTTAGAGTCTGTCCTTCCGTCCGTCCTTCCGTCCATCCTTCCTTCCTTCGTTCCGTCCTTCCGTCCATCCTTCCGTCCATCCTTCCTTCCTTCGTTCCGTCCTTCCGTCCATCCTTCCGTCCATCCTTCCTTCCTTCGTTCCGTCCTTCGTTCCGTCCTTCCTTCCGTCCTTCCGTCCTTCCGTCCGTCCTTCCGTCCGTCCTTCCGTCCTTCCGTCCTTCCGTCCTTTCTTCCGTCCTTCCTTCCTTCCGTCCTTCCGTCCATCCAGTCCATCCAGTCCATCCAGTCCTTCCGTTCCTTCAGTTCCTTCCGTCCTTCCGTCCTTACGTCCTTCCGTCCTTCCGTCCTTACGTCCTTACGTCCTTACGTCCTTCCGTCCTTCCGTCCTTCCGTCCTTCCGTCCTTCCTTCCTTCCTTCCGTCCTTCCGTCCTTCCTTCCGTCCTTCCTTCCGTCCTTCCGTCCTTCCGTCCTTCCTTCCGTCCTCCAGTCCATCCAGTCCATCCAGTCCATCCAGTCCATCCAGTCCATCCAGTCCATCCAGTCCATCCAGTCCATCCAGTCCATCCAGTCCATCCAGTCCTTCCGTCCTTCCGTCCATCCTTCCAGTCCGTCCTTCCGTCCATCCTTCCAGTCCGTCCTTCCGTCCATCCTTCCAGTCCGTCCTTCCGTCCATCCTTCCAGTCCGTCCTTCCGTCCATCCTTCCAGTCCGTCCTTCCGTCCATCCTTCCAGTCCGTCCTTCCGTCCATCCTTCCAGTCCGTCCTTCCGTCCATCCTTCCAGTCCGTCCTTCCGTCCATCCTTCCAGTCCGTCCTTCCGTCCATCCTTCCAGTCCGTCCTTCCGTCCATCCTTCCAGTCCGTCCTTCCGTCCATCCTTCCAGTCCGTCCTTCCGTCCATCCTTCCAGTCCGTCCTTCCGTCCATCCTTCCAGTCCGTCCTTCCGTCCATCCTTCCAGTCCGTCCTTCCGTCCATCCTTCCAGTCCGTCCTTCCGTCCATCCTTCCAGTCCGTCCTTCCGTCCATCCTTCCAGTCCGTCCTTCCGTCCATCCTTCCAGTCCGTCCTTCCGTCCATCCTTCCAGTCCGTCCTTCCGTCCATCCTTCCAGTCCGTCCTTCCGTCCATCCTTCCAGTCCGTCCTTCCGTCCATCCTTCCAGTCCGTCCTTCCGTCCATCCTTCCAGTCCGTCCTTCCGTCCATCCTTCCAGTCCGTCCTTCCGTCCATCCTTCCAGTCCGTCCTTCCGTCCATCCTTCCAGTCCGTCCTTCCGTCCATCCTTCCAGTCCGTCCTTCCGTCCATCCTTCCAGTCCGTCCTTCCGTCCATCCTTCCAGTCCGTCCTTCCGTCCATCCTTCCAGTCCGTCCTTCCGTCCATCCTTCCAGTCCGTCCTTCCGTCCATCCTTCCAGTCCGTCCTTCCGTCCATCCTTCCAGTCCGTCCTTCCGTCCATCCTTCCAGTCCGTCCTTCCGTCCATCCTTCCAGTCCGTCCTTCCGTCCATCCTTCCAGTCCGTCCTTCCGTCCATCCTTCCAGTCCGTCCTTCCGTCCATCCTTCCAGTCCGTCCTTCCGTCCATCCTTCCAGTCCGTCCTTCCGTCCATCCTTCCAGTCCGTCCTTCCGTCCATCCTTCCAGTCCGTCCTTCCGTCCATCCTTCCAGTCCGTCCTTCCGTCCATCCTTCCAGTCCGTCCTTCCGTCCATCCTTCCAGTCCGTCCTTCCGTCCATCCTTCCAGTCCGTCCTTCCGTCCATCCTTCCAGTCCGTCCTTCCGTCCATCCTTCCAGTCCGTCCTTCCGTCCATCCTTCCAGTCCGTCCTTCCGTCCATCCTTCCAGTCCGTCCTTCCGTCCATCCTTCCAGTCCGTCCTTCCGTCCATCCTTCCAGTCCGTCCTTCCGTCCATCCTTCCAGTCCGTCCTTCCGTCCATCCTTCCAGTCCGTCCTTCCGTCCATCCTTTCAGTCCGTCCTTCCGTCCATCCTTCCAGTCCGTCCTTCCGTCCATCCTTCCAGTCCGTCCTTCCGTCCTTCCGTCCATCCTTCCAGTCCGTCCTTCCGTCCATCCTTCCAGTCCGTCCTTCCGTCCATCCTTCCAGTCCGTCCTTCCGTCCATCCTTCCAGTCCGTCCTTCCGTCCATCCTTCCAGTCCGTCCTTCCGTCCATCCTTCCAGCCCGTCCTTCCGTCCATCCTTCCAGTCCCTCCTTCCGTCCATCCTTCCAGTCCCTCCTTCCGTCCATCCTTCCAGTCCGTCCTTCCGTCCATCCTTCCAGTCCGTCCTTCCGTCCATCCTTCCAGTCCGTCCTTCCGTCCATCCTTCCAGTCCGTCCTTCCGTCCATCCTTCCAGTCCGTCCTTCCGTCCATCCTTCCAGTCCGTCCTTCCGTCCATCCTTCCAGTCCGTCTTTCCGTCCTTCCTTCCAGTCCGTCCTTCCAGTCCGTCCTTCCGTCCATCCTTCCAGTCCGTCCTTCCGTCCATCCTTCCAGTCCGTCCATCCTTCCGTCCATCCTTCCAGTCCGTCCATCCTTCCGTCCATCCTTCCAGTCCGTCCTTCCGTCCATCCTTCCAGTCCGTCCATCCTTCCAGTCCGTCCTTCCGTCCATCCTTCCAGTCCGTCCTTCCGTCCATCCTTCCAGTCCGTCCTTCCGTCCATCCTTCCAGTCCGTCCTTCCGTCCATCCTTCCAGTCCGTCCTTCCGTCCGTCCATCCTTCCAATCCGTCCTTCCGTCCATCCTTCCAGTCCGTCCTTCCGTCCATCCTTCCAGTCCGTCCTTCCGTCCATCCTTCCAGTCCGTCCTTCCGTCCATCCTTCCAGTCCGTCCTTCCGTCCATCCTTCCAGTCCGTCCTTCCGTCCATCCTTCCAGTCCGTCCTTCCGTCCATCCTTCCAGTCCGTCCTTCCGTCCATCCTTCCAGTCCGTCCTTCCGTCCATCCTTCCAGTCCGTCCTTCCGTCCATCCTTCCAGTCCGTCCTTCCGTCCATCCTTCCAGTCCGTCCTTCCGTCCATCCTTCCAGTCCGTCCTTCCGTCCATCCTTCCAGTCCGTCCTTCCGTCCATCCTTCCAGTCCGTCCTTCCGTCCATCCTTCCAGTCCGTCCTTCCGTCCATCCTTCCAGTCCGTCCTTCCGTCCATCCTTCCAGTCCGTCCTTCCGTCCATCCTTCCAGTCCGTCCTTCCGTCTATCCTTCCAGTCCGTCCTTCCGTCCATCCTTCCAGTCCGTCCTTCCGTCCAATCCTTCCAGTCCGTCCTTCCTTCCAGTCCGTCCTTCCGTCCGTCCTTCCAGTCCGTCCTTCCGTCCGTCCTTCCAGTCCGTCCTTCCGTCCGTCCTTCCAGTCCGTCCTTCCGTCCTTCCGTCCATCCTTCCAGTCCTTCCGTCCATCCTTCCAGTCCGTCCTTCCGTCCATCCTTCCAGTCCGTCCTTCCGTCCATCCTTCCAGTCCGTCCTTCCGTCCATCCTTCCAGTTCGTCCTTCCAGTCCGTCCTTCCTTCCGTCCATCCTTCCAGTCCGTCCTTCCAGTCCGTCCTTCCAGTCCGTCCTTCCGTCCATCCTTCCAGTCCGTCCTTCCGTCCAATCCTTCCAGTCCGTCCTTCCGTCCAATCCTTCCAGTCCGTCCTTCCGTCCAATCCTTCCAGTCCGTCCTTCCTTCCAGTCCGTCCTTCCGTCCGTCCTTCCAGTCCGTCCTTCCGTCCGTCCTTCCAGTCCGTCCTTCCAGTCCGTCCTTCCAGTCCGTCCTTCCAGTCCGTCCTTCCAGTCCGTCCTTCCGTCCGTCCTTCCAGTCCATCCTTCCGTCCATCCTTCCAGTCCATCCTTCCAGTCCGTCCTTCCAGTCCGTCCTTCCAGTCCGTCCTTCCGTCCATCCTTCCAGTCCGTCCTTCCGTCCATCCTTCCGTCCATCCTTCCGTCCATCCTTCCAGTCCGTCATTCCGTCCATCCTTCCAGTCCGTCATTCCGTCATCCTTCCAGTCCGTCATTCCGTCCATCCTTCCAGTCCGTCCTTCCGTCCGTCCTTCCAGTCCGTCCTTCCGTCCGTCCTTCCAGTCCGTCCTTCCAGTCCGTCCTTCCGTCCATCCTTTCGTCCATCCAGTCCATCCAGTCCATCCAGTCCATCCAGTCCATCCAGTCCATCCAGTCCATCCAGTCCATCCAGTCCATCCAGTCCATCCAGTCCATCCAGTCCATCCAGTCCATCCAGTCCATCCAGTCCATCCAGTCCATCCAGTCCATCCAGTCCATCCAGTCCATCCAGTCCATCCAGTCCATCCCAGTCCATCCCAGTCCATCCCAGTCCAGTCCAGTCCATCCAGTCCATCCAGTCCATCCAGTCCATACAGTCCATCCAGTCCATCCAGTCCATCCAGTCCATGGAGGATCTGTGAACAAAAAGGAGAAATAAATACAAGAGAGGGTATTCAGTATTAGAAAGTATGTAACAAGTTGTAAAAAGAACCAAAAAGGTGCATGTTGTAAATGCACATAAGGAACCTTGAGTAATTTAGATTTAACTTCAAAAAGCAGGCCAGGCATATTATGTACATCAACATAGGAGGACCATTATGATTACAAGCCTAAGCTTGTTAGCCTTGGCCGGCAGTCTACCTGAAATTGGTGAAATTTGAAGATTGGTGAAAAAGGCGTGGAAGCTTTAAGAAATGCGTCGAAGAATGCAGCAGATTGTTTTAAATGAAAAGAATTTAAAGAATCCACAGAAGAATTCGAACTAGAAGTTAGCATTAGAGTTAGCGTTAGATTTAGCGTTAGAGTTAGCGTTAGAGTTAGCGTTAGAGTTAGCGTTAGAGTTAGCGTTAGAGTTAGCGTTAGAGTTAGAGTTAGCGTTAGCGTTAGCATTAGCGTTAGCGTTAGCGTTAGAGTTAGCGTTAGAGTCTGTCCTTCCGTCCGTCCTTCCGTCCATCCTTCCTTCCTTCGTTCCGTCCTTCCGTCCATCCTTCCGTCCATCCTTCCTTCCTTCGTTCCGTCCTTCCGTCCATCCTTCCGTCCATCCTTCCTTCCTTCGTTCCGTCCTTCGTTCCGTCCTTCCTTCCGTCCTTCCGTCCTTCCGTCCGTCCTTCCGTCCTTCCGTCCTTCCGTCCTTTCTTCCGTCCTTCCTTCCTTCCGTCCTTCCGTCCATCCAGTCCATCCAGTCCATCCAGTCCTTCCGTTCCTTCCGTTCCTTCCGTCCTTCCGTCCTTCCGTCCTTCCGTCCTTCCGTCCTTACGTCCTTACGTCCTTCCGTCCTTCCGTCCTTCCGTCCTTCCGTCCTTCCGTCCTTCCTTCCTTCCTTCCGTCCTTCCGTCCTTCCTTCCGTCCTTCCTTCCGTCCTTCCGTCCTTCCGTCCTTCCTTCCGTCCTCCAGTCCATCCAGTCCATCCAGTCCATCCAGTCCATCCAGTCCATCCAGTCCTTCCAGTCCGTCCTTCCGTCCATCCTTCCAGTCCGTCCTTCCGTCCATCCTTCCAGTCCGTCCTTCCGTCCATCCTTCCAGTCCGTCCTTCCGTCCATCCTTCCAGTCCGTCCTTTCGTCCATCCTTCCAGTCCGTCTTTCCGTCCTTCCTTCCAGTCCGTCCTTCCAGTCCGTCCTTCCGTCCATCCTTCCAGTCCGTCCTTCCGTCCATCCTTCCAGTCCGTCCATCCTTCCGTCCATCCTTCCAGTCCGTCCATCCTTCCGTCCATCCTTCCAGTCCGTCCTTCCGTCCATCCTTCCAGTCCGTCCATCCTTCCAGTCCGTCCTTCCGTCTATCCTTCCAGTCCGTCCTTCCGTCCATCCTTCCAGTCCGTCCTTCCGTCCATCCTTCCAGTCCGTCCTTCCGTCCATCCTTCCAGTCCGTCCTTCCGTCCGTCCATCCTTCCAGTCCGTCCTTCCGTCCATCCTTCCAGTCCGTCCTTCCGTCCATCCTTCCAGTCCGTCCTTCCGTCCATCCTTCCAGTCCGTCCTTCCGTCCATCCTTCCAGTCCGTCCTTCCGTCCATCCTTCCAGTCCGTCCTTCCGTCCATCCTTCCAGTCCGTCCTTCCGTCCATCCTTCCAGTCCGTCCTTCCGTCCATCCTTCCAGTCCGTCCTTCCGTCCATCCTTCCAGTCCGTCCTTCCGTCCATCCTTCCAGTCCGTCCTTCCGTCCATCCTTCCAGTCCGTCCTTCCGTCCATCCTTCCAGTCCGTCCTTCCGTCCATCCTTCAGTCCGTCCTTCCGTCCATCCTTCCAGTCCGTCCTTCCGTCCATCCTTCCAGTCCGTCCTTCCGTCCATCCTTCCAGTCCGTCCTTCCGTCTTCCTTCCAGTCCGTCCTTCCGTTCCTTCGTCCTTCCAGTCCGTCCATCCTTCCGTCCATCCTTCCAGGTCCGTCCTTCCAGTCCGTCCTTCCAGTCCGTCCTTCCGTCCATCCTTCCAGTCCGTCCTTCCGTCCTTCCTTCCAGTCCGTCCTTCCAGTCCGTCCTTCCGTCCATCCTTCCAGTCCGTCCTTCCGTCCATCCTTCCAGTCCGTCCATCCTTCCGTCCATCCTTCCAGTCCGTCCATCCTTCCGTCCATCCTTCCAGTCCGTCCTTCCGTCCATCCTTCCAGTCCGTCCCTCCTTCCAGTCCCGTCCTTCCGTCTATCCTTCCAGTCCGTCCTTCCGTCCATCCTTCCAGTCCGTCCAGTCCGTCCTTCCGTCCATCCTTCCAGTCCGTCCTTCCGTCCGTCCATCCTTCCAGTCCGTCCTTCCGTCCATCCTTCCAGTCCGTCCTTCCGTCCATCCTTCCAGTCCGTCCTTCCGTCCATCCTTCCAGTCCGTCCTTCCGTCCATCCTTCCAGTCCGTCCTTCCGTCCATCCTTCCAGTCCGTCCTTCCGTCCATCCTTCCAGTCCGTCCTTCCGTCCATCCTTCCAGTCCGTCCTTCCGTCCATCCTTCCAGTCCGTCCTTCCGTCCATCCTTCCAGTCCGTCCTTCCGTCCATCCTTCCAGTCCGTCCTTCCGTCCATCCTTCCAGTCCGTCCTTCCGTCCATCCTTCCAGTCCGTCCTTCCGTCCATCCTTCCAGTCCGTCCTTCCGTCCATCCTTCCAGTCCGTCCTTCCGTCCATCCTTCCAGTCCGTCCTTCCGTCCATCCTTCCAGTCCGTCCTTCCGTCTATCCTTCCAGTCCGTCCTTCCGTCCATCCTTCCAGTCCGTCCTTCCGTCCATCCTTCCAGTTCGTCCTTCCAGTCCGTCCTTCCTTCCGTCCATCCTTCCAGTCCGTCCTTCCAGTCCGTCCTTCCAGTCCGTCCTTCCGTCCATCCTTCCAGTCCGTCCTTCCGTCCAATCCTTCCAGTCCGTCCTTCCGTCCAATCCTTCCAGTCCGTCCTTCCGTCCAATCCTTCCAGTCCGTCCTTCCTTCCAGTCCGTCCTTCCGTCCGTCCTTCCAGTCCGTCCTTCCGTCCGTCCTTCCAGTCCGTCCTTCCAGTCCGTCCTTCCAGTCCGTCCTTCCGTCCAATCCTTCCAGTCCGTCCTTCCTTCCAGTCCGTCCTTCCGTCCGTCCTTCCAGTCCGTCCTTCCGTCCGTCCTTCCAGTCCGTCCTTCCGTCCGTCCTTCCAGTCCGTCCTTCCGTCCTTCCGTCCATCCTTCCAGTCCTTCCGTCCATCCTTCCAGTCCGTCCTTCCGTCCATCCTTCCAGTCCGTCCTTCCGTCCATCCTTCCAGTCCGTCCTTCCGTCCATCCTTCCAGTTCGTCCTTCCAGTCCGTCCTTCCTTCCGTCCATCCTTCCAGTCCGTCCTTCCAGTCCGTCCTTCCAGTCCGTCCTTCCGTCCATCCTTCCAGTCCGTCCTTCCGTCCAATCCTTCCAGTCCGTCCTTCCGTCCAATCCTTCCAGTCCGTCCTTCCGTCCAATCCTTCCAGTCCGTCCTTCCTTCCAGTCCGTCCTTCCGTCCGTCCTTCCAGTCCGTCCTTCCGTCCGTCCTTCCAGTCCGTCCTTCCAGTCCGTCCTTCCAGTCCGTCCTTCCAGTCCGTCCTTCCAGTCCGTCCTTCCAGTCCGTCCTTCCGTCCGTCCTTCCAGTCCATCCTTCCGTCCATCCTTCCAGTCCATCCTTCCAGTCCGTCCTTCCAGTCCGTCCTTCCAGTCCGTCCTTCCGTCCATCCTTCCAGTCCGTCCTTCCGTCCATCCTTCCGTCCATCCTTCCGTCCATCCTTCCAGTCCGTCATTCCGTCCATCCTTCCAGTCCGTCATTCCGTCCATCCTTCCAGTCCGTCATTCCGTCCATCCTTCCAGTCCGTCCTTCCAGTCCGTCCTTCCAGTCCGTCCTTCCGTCCGTCCTTCCAGTCCGTCCTTCCAGTCCGTCCTTCCGTCCATCCTTTCGTCCATCCAGTCCATCCAGTCCATCCAGTCCATCCAGTCCATCCAGTCCATCCAGTCCATCCAGTCCATCCAGTCCATCCAGTCCATCCAGTCCATCCAGTCCATCCAGTCCATCCAGTCCATCCAGTCCATCCAGTCCATCCAGTCCATCCAGTCCATCCAGTCCATCCAGTCCATCCAGTCCATCCAGTCCATCCCAGTCCATCCCAGTCCATCCCAGTCCAGTCCAGTCCATCCAGTCCATCCAGTCCATCCAGTCCATCCAGTCCATCCAGTCCATCCAGTCCATGGAGGATCTGTGAACAAAAAGGAGAAATAAATACAAGAGAGGGTATTCAGTATTAGAAAGTATGTAACAAGTTGTAAAAAGAACCAAAAAGGTGCATGTTGTAAATGCACATAAGGAACCTTGAGTAATTTAGATTTAACTTCAAAAAGCAGGCCAGGCATATTATGTACATCAACATAGGAGGACCATTATGATTACAAGCCTAAGCTTGTTAGCCTTGGCCGGCAGTCTACCTGAAATTGGTGAAATTTGAAGATTGGTGAAAAAGGCGTGGAAGCTTTAAGAAATGCGTCGAAGAATGCAGCAGATTGTTTTAAATGAAAAGAATTTAAAGAATCCACAGAAGAATTCGAACTAGAAGTTAGCATTAGAGTTAGCGTTAGATTTAGCGTTAGAGTTAGCGTTAGAGTTAGCGTTAGAGTTAGCGTTAGAGTTAGCGTTAGAGTTAGCGTTAGAGTTAGAGTTAGAGTTAGCGTTAGCGTTAGCATTAGCGTTAGCGTTAGCGTTAGAGTTAGCGTTAGAGTCTGTCCTTCCGTCCGTCCTTCCGTCCATCCTTCCTTCCTTCGTTCCGTCCTTCCGTCCATCCTTCCGTCCATCCTTCCTTCCTTCGTTCCGTCCTTCCGTCCATCCTTCCGTCCATCCTTCCTTCCTTCGTTCCGTCCTTCGTTCCGTCCTTCCTTCCGTCCTTCCGTCCTTCCGTCCGTCCTTCCGTCCTTCCGTCCTTCCGTCCTTTCTTCCGTCCTTCCTTCCTTCCTTCCGTCCTTCCGTCCATCCAGTCCATCCAGTCCATCCAGTCCTTCCGTTCCTTCAGTTCCTTCCGTCCTTCCGTCCTTACGTCCTTCCGTCCTTCCGTCCTTACGTCCTTACGTCCTTACGTCCTTCCGTCCTTCCGTCCTTCCGTCCTTCCGTCCTTCCTTCCTTCCTTCCGTCCTTCCGTCCTTCCTTCCGTCCTTCCTTCCGTCCTTCCGTCCTTCCGTCCTTCCTTCCGTCCTCCAGTCCATCCAGTCCATCCAGTCCATCCAGTCCATCCAGTCCATCCAGTCCATCCAGTCCATCCAGTCCATCCAGTCCATCCAGTCCATCCAGTCCATCCAGTCCATCCAGTCCATCCAGTCCTTCCGTCCTTCCGTCCATCCTTCCAGTCCGTCCTTCCGTCCATCCTTCCAGTCCGTCCTTCCGTCCATCCTTCCAGTCCGTCCTTCCGTCCATCCTTCCAGTCCGTCCTTCCGTCCATCCTTCCAGTCCGTCCTTCCGTCCATCCTTCCAGTCCGTCCTTCCGTCCATCCTTCCAGTCCGTCCTTCCGTCCATCCTTCCAGTCCGTCCTTCCGTCCATCCTTCCAGTCCGTCCTTCCGTCCATCCTTCCAGTCCGTCCTTCCGTCCATCCTTCCAGTCCGTCCTTCCGTCCATCCATCCAGTCCGTCCTTCCGTCCATCCATCCAGTCCGTCCTTCCGTCCATCCTTCCAGTCCGTCCTTCCGTCCATCCTTCCAGTCCGTCCTTCCGTCCATCCTTCCAGTCCGTCCTTCCGTCCATCCTTCCAGTCCGTCCTTCCGTCCATCCTTCCAGTCCGTCCTTCCGTCCATCCTTCCAGTCCGTCCTTCCGTCCATCCTTCCAGTCCGTCCTTCCGTCCATCCTTCCAGTCCGTCCTTCCGTCCATCCTTCCAGTCCGTCCTTCCGTCCATCCTTCCAGTCCGTCCTTCCGTCCATCCTTCCAGTCCGTCCTTCCGTCCATCCTTCCAGTCCGTCCTTCCGTCCATCCTTCCAGTCCGTCCTTCCGTCCATCCTTCCAGTCCGTCCTTCCGTCCATCCTTCCAGTCCGTCCTTCCGTCCATCCTTCCAGTCCGTCCTTCCGTCCATCCTTCCAGTCCGTCCTTCCGTCCATCCTTCCAGTCCGTCCTTCCGTCCATCCTTCCAGTCCGTCCTTCCGTCCATCCTTCCAGTCCGTCCTTCCGTCCATCCTTCCAGTCCGTCCTTCCGTCCATCCTTCCAGTCCGTCCTTCCGTCCATCCTTCCAGTCCGTCCTTCCGTCCATCCTTCCAGTCCGTCCTTCCGTCCATCCTTCCAGTCCGTCCTTCCGTCCATCCTTCCAGTCCGTCCTTCCGTCCATCCTTCCAGTCCGTCCTTCCGTCCATCCTTCCAGTCCGTCCTTCCGTCCATCCTTCCAGTCCGTCCTTCCGTCCATCCTTCCAGTCCGTCCTTCCGTCCATCCTTCCAGTCCGTCCTTCCGTCCATCCTTCCAGTCCGTCCTTCCGTCCATCCTTCCAGTCCGTCCTTCCGTCCATCCTTCCAGTCCGTCCTTCCGTCCATCCTTCCAGTCCGTCCTTCCGTCCATCCTTCCAGTCCGTCCTTCCGTCCATCCTTCCAGTCCGTCCTTCCGTCCATCCTTCCAGTCCGTCCTTCCGTCCATCCTTCCAGTCCGTCCTTCCGTCCATCCTTCCAGTCCGTCCTTCCGTCCATCCTTCCAGTCCGTCCTTCCGTCTATCCTTCCAGTCCGTCCTTCCGTCCATCCTTCCAGTCCGTCCTTCCGTCCAATCCTTCCAGTCCGTCCTTCCTTCCAGTCCGTCCTTCCGTCCGTCCTTCCAGTCCGTCCTTCCGTCCGTCCTTCCAGTCCGTCCTTCCGTCCGTCCTTCCAGTCCGTCCTTCCGTCCTTCCGTCCATCCTTCCAGTCCTTCCGTCCATCCTTCCAGTCCGTCCTTCCGTCCATCCTTCCAGTCCGTCCTTCCGTCCATCCTTCCAGTCCGTCCTTCCGTCCATCCTTCCAGTTCGTCCTTCCAGTCCGTCCTTCCTTCCGTCCATCCTTCCAGTCCGTCCTTCCAGTCCGTCCTTCCAGTCCGTCCTTCCGTCCATCCTTCCAGTCCGTCCTTCCGTCCAATCCTTCCAGTCCGTCCTTCCGTCCAATCCTTCCAGTCCGTCCTTCCGTCCAATCCTTCCAGTCCGTCCTTCCTTCCAGTCCGTCCTTCCGTCCGTCCTTCCAGTCCGTCCTTCCGTCCGTCCTTCCAGTCCGTCCTTCCAGTCCGTCCTTCCAGTCCGTCCTTCCAGTCCGTCCTTCCAGTCCGTCCTTCCGTCCGTCCTTCCAGTCCATCCTTCCGTCCATCCTTCCAGTCCATCCTTCCAGTCCGTCCTTCCAGTCCGTCCTTCCAGTCCGTCCTTCCGTCCATCCTTCCAGTCCGTCCTTCCGTCCATCCTTCCGTCCTTCCGTCCTTCCGTCCTTTCTTCCGTCCTTCCTTCCTTCCGTCCTTCCGTCCATCCAGTCCATCCAGTCCATCCAGTCCTTCCGTTCCTTCAGTTCCTTCCGTCCTTCCGTCCTTACGTCCTTCCGTCCTTCCGTCCTTACGTCCTTACGTCCTTCCGTCCTTCCGTCCTTCCGTCCTTCCGTCCTTCCTTCCTTCCTTCCGTCCTTCCGTCCTTCCTTCCGTCCTTCCTTCCGTCCTTCCGTCCTTCCGTCCTTCCTTCCGTCCTCCAGTCCATCCAGTCCATCCAGTCCATCCAGTCCATCCAGTCCATCCAGTCCTTCCAGTCCGTCCTTCCGTCCATCCTTCCAGTCCGTCCTTCCGTCCATCCTTCCAGTCCGTCCTTCCGTCCATCCTTCCAGTCCGTCCTTCCGTCCATCCTTCCAGTCCGTCCTTCCGTCCATCCTTCCAGTCCGTCTTTCCGTCCTTCCTTCCAGTCCGTCCTTCCAGTCCGTCCTTCCGTCCATCCTTCCAGTCCGTCCTTCCGTCCATCCTTCCAGTCCGTCCATCCTTCCGTCCATCCTTCCAGTCCGTCCATCCTTCCGTCCATCCTTCCAGTCCGTCCTTCCGTCCATCCTTCCAGTCCGTCCATCCTTCCAGTCCGTCCTTCCGTCTATCCTTCCAGTCCGTCCTTCCGTCCATCCTTCCAGTCCGTCCTTCCGTCCATCCTTCCAGTCCGTCCTTCCGTCCATCCTTCCAGTCCGTCCTTCCGTCCGTCCATCCTTCCAGTCCGTCCTTCCGTCCATCCTTCCAGTCCGTCCTTCCGTCCATCCTTCCAGTCCGTCCTTCCGTCCATCCTTCCAGTCCGTCCTTCCGTCCATCCTTCCAGTCCGTCCTTCCGTCCATCCTTCCAGTCCGTCCTTCCGTCCATCCTTCCAGTCCGTCCTTCCGTCCATCCTTCCAGTCCGTCCTTCCGTCCATCCTTCCAGTCCGTCCTTCCGTCCATCCTTCCAGTCCGTCCTTCCGTCCATCCTTCCAGTCCGTCCTTCCGTCCATCCTTCCAGTCCGTCCTTCCGTCCATCCTTCCAGTCCGTCCTTCCGTCCATCCTTCCAGTCCGTCCTTCCGTCCATCCTTCCAGTCCGTCCTTCCGTCCATCCTTCCAGTCCGTCCTTCCGTCTATCCTTCCAGTCCGTCCTTCCGTCCATCCTTCCAGTCCGTCCTTCCGTCCATCCTTCCAGTTCGTCCTTCCAGTCCGTCCTTCCTTCCGTCCATCCTTCCAGTCCGTCCTTCCAGTCCGTCCTTCCAGTCCGTCCTTCCGTCCATCCTTCCAGTCCGTCCTTCCGTCCAATCCTTCCAGTCCGTCCTTCCGTCCAATCCTTCCAGTCCGTCCTTCCGTCCAATCCTTCCAGTCCGTCCTTCCTTCCAGTCCGTCCTTCCGTCCGTCCTTCCAGTCCGTCCTTCCGTCCGTCCTTCCAGTCCGTCCTTCCAGTCCGTCCTTCCAGTCCGTCCTTCCGTCCAATCCTTCCAGTCCGTCCTTCCTTCCAGTCCGTCCTTCCGTCCGTCCTTCCAGTCCGTCCTTCCGTCCGTCCTTCCAGTCCGTCCTTCCGTCCGTCCTTCCAGTCCGTCCTTCCGTCCTTCCGTCCATCCTTCCAGTCCTTCCGTCCATCCTTCCAGTCCGTCCTTCCGTCCATCCTTCCAGTCCGTCCTTCCGTCCATCCTTCCAGTCCGTCCTTCCGTCCATCCTTCCAGTTCGTCCTTCCAGTCCGTCCTTCCTTCCGTCCATCCTTCCAGTCCGTCCTTCCAGTCCGTCCTTCCAGTCCGTCCTTCCGTCCATCCTTCCAGTCCGTCCTTCCGTCCAATCCTTCCAGTCCGTCCTTCCGTCCAATCCTTCCAGTCCGTCCTTCCGTCCAATCCTTCCAGTCCGTCCTTCCTTCCAGTCCGTCCTTCCGTCCGTCCTTCCAGTCCGTCCTTCCGTCCGTCCTTCCAGTCCGTCCTTCCAGTCCGTCCTTCCAGTCCGTCCTTCCAGTCCGTCCTTCCAGTCCGTCCTTCCGTCCGTCCTTCCAGTCCATCCTTCCGTCCATCCTTCCAGTCCATCCTTCCAGTCCGTCCTTCCAGTCCGTCCTTCCAGTCCGTCCTTCCGTCCATCCTTCCAGTCCGTCCTTCCGTCCATCCTTCCGTCCATCCTTCCGTCCATCCTTCCAGTCCGTCATTCCGTCCATCCTTCCAGTCCGTCATTCCGTCCATCCTTCCAGTCCGTCATTCCGTCCATCCTTCCAGTCCGTCCTTCCGTCCGTCCTTCCAGTCCGTCCTTCCGTCCGTCCTTCCAGTCCGTCCTTCCAGTCCGTCCTTCCGTCCATCCTTTCGTCCATCCAGTCCATCCAGTCCATCCAGTCCATCCAGTCCATCCAGTCCATCCAGTCCATCCAGTCCATCCAGTCCATCCAGTCCATCCAGTCCATCCAGTCCATCCAGTCCATCCAGTCCATCCAGTCCATCCAGTCCATCCAGTCCATCCAGTCCATCCAGTCCATCCAGTCCATCCAGTCCATCCAGTCCATCCCAGTCCATCCCAGTCCATCCCAGTCCAGTCCAGTCCATCCAGTCCATCCAGTCCATCCAGTCCATCCAGTCCATCCAGTCCATCCAGTCCATGGAGGATCTGTGAACAAAAAGGAGAAATAAATACAAGAGAGGGTATTCAGTATTAGAAAGTATGTAACAAGTTGTAAAAAGAACCAAAAAGGTGCATGTTGTAAATGCACATAAGGAACCTTGAGTAATTTAGATTTAACTTCAAAAAGCAGGCCAGGCATATTATGTACATCAACATAGGAGGACCATTATGATTACAAGCCTAAGCTTGTTAGCCTTGGCCGGCAGTCTACCTGAAATTGGTGAAATTTGAAGATTGGTGAAAAAGGCGTGGAAGCTTTAAGAAATGCGTCGAAGAATGCAGCAGATTGTTTTAAATGAAAAGAATTTAAAGAATCCACAGAAGAATTCGAACTAGAAGTTAGCATTAGAGTTAGCGTTAGATTTAGCGTTAGAGTTAGCGTTAGAGTTAGCGTTAGAGTTAGCGTTAGAGTTAGCGTTAGAGTTAGCGTTAGAGTTAGAGTTAGAGTTAGCGTTAGCGTTAGCATTAGCGTTAGCGTTAGCGTTAGAGTTAGCGTTAGAGTCTGTCCTTCCGTCCGTCCTTCCGTCCATCCTTCCTTCCTTCGTTCCGTCCTTCCGTCCATCCTTCCGTCCATCCTTCCTTCCTTCGTTCCGTCCTTCCGTCCATCCTTCCGTCCATCCTTCCTTCCTTCGTTCCGTCCTTCGTTCCGTCCTTCCTTCCGTCCTTCCGTCCTTCCGTCCGTCCTTCCGTCCTTCCGTCCTTCCGTCCTTTCTTCCGTCCTTCCTTCCTTCCTTCCGTCCTTCCGTCCATCCAGTCCATCCAGTCCATCCAGTCCTTCCGTTCCTTCAGTTCCTTCCGTCCTTCCGTCCTTACGTCCTTCCGTCCTTCCGTCCTTCCGTCCTTACGTCCTTACGTCCTTACGTCCTTCCGTCCTTCCGTCCTTCCGTCCTTCCGTCCTTCCTTCCTTCCTTCCGTCCTTCCGTCCTTCCTTCCGTCCTTCCTTCCGTCCTTCCGTCCTTCCGTCCTTCCTTCCGTCCTCCAGTCCATCCAGTCCATCCAGTCCATCCAGTCCATCCAGTCCATCCAGTCCATCCAGTCCATCCAGTCCATCCAGTCCATCCAGTCCATCCAGTCCATCCAGTCCATCCAGTCCATCCAGTCCTTCCGTCCTTCCGTCCATCCTTCCAGTCCGTCCTTCCGTCCATCCTTCCAGTCCGTCCTTCCGTCCATCCTTCCAGTCCGTCCTTCCGTCCATCCTTCCAGTCCGTCCTTCCGTCCATCCTTCCAGTCCGTCCTTCCGTCCATCCTTCCAGTCCGTCCTTCCGTCCATCCTTCCAGTCCGTCCTTCCGTCCATCCTTCCAGTCCGTCCTTCCGTCCATCCTTCCAGTCCGTCCTTCCGTCCATCCTTCCAGTCCGTCCTTCCGTCCATCCTTCCAGTCCGTCCTTCCGTCCATCCATCCAGTCCGTCCTTCCGTCCATCCATCCAGTCCGTCCTTCCGTCCATCCTTCCAGTCCGTCCTTCCGTCCATCCTTCCAGTCCGTCCTTCCGTCCATCCTTCCAGTCCGTCCTTCCGTCCATCCTTCCAGTCCGTCCTTCCGTCCATCCTTCCAGTCCGTCCTTCCGTCCATCCTTCCAGTCCGTCCTTCCGTCCATCCTTCCAGTCCGTCCTTCCGTCCATCCTTCCAGTCCGTCCTTCCGTCCATCCTTCCAGTCCGTCCTTCCGTCCATCCTTCCAGTCCGTCCTTCCGTCCATCCTTCCAGTCCGTCCTTCCGTCCATCCTTCCAGTCCGTCCTTCCGTCCATCCTTCCAGTCCGTCCTTCCGTCCATCCTTCCAGTCCGTCCTTCCGTCCATCCTTCCAGTCCGTCCTTCCGTCCATCCTTCCAGTCCGTCCTTCCGTCCATCCTTCCAGTCCGTCCTTCCGTCCATCCTTCCAGTCCGTCCTTCCGTCCATCCTTCCAGTCCGTCCTTCCGTCCATCCTTCCAGTCCGTCCTTCCGTCCATCCTTCCAGTCCGTCCTTCCGTCCATCCTTCCAGTCCGTCCTTCCGTCCATCCTTCCAGTCCGTCCTTCCGTCCATCCTTCCAGTCCGTCCTTCCGTCCATCCTTCCAGTCCGTCCTTCCGTCCATCCTTCCAGTCCGTCCTTCCGTCCATCCTTCCAGTCCGTCCTTCCGTCCATCCTTCCAGTCCGTCCTTCCGTCCATCCTTCCAGTCCGTCCTTCCGTCCATCCTTCCAGTCCGTCCTTCCGTCCATCCTTCCAGTCCGTCCTTCCGTCCATCCTTCCAGTCCGTCCTTCCGTCCATCCTTCCAGTCCGTCCTTCCGTCCATCCTTCCAGTCCGTCCTTCCGTCCATCCTTCCAGTCCGTCCTTCCGTCCATCCTTCCAGTCCGTCCTTCCGTCCATCCTTCCAGTCCGTCCTTCCGTCCATCCTTCCAGTCCGTCCTTCCGTCCATCCTTCCAGTCCGTCCTTCCGTCCATCCTTCCAGTCCGTCCTTCCGTCCATCCTTCCAGTCCGTCCTTCCGTCTATCCTTCCAGTCCGTCCTTCCGTCCATCCTTCCAGTCCGTCCTTCCGTCCAATCCTTCCAGTCCGTCCTTCCTTCCAGTCCGTCCTTCCGTCCGTCCTTCCAGTCCGTCCTTCCGTCCGTCCTTCCAGTCCGTCCTTCCGTCCGTCCTTCCAGTCCGTCCTTCCGTCCTTCCGTCCATCCTTCCAGTCCTTCCGTCCATCCTTCCAGTCCGTCCTTCCGTCCATCCTTCCAGTCCGTCCTTCCGTCCATCCTTCCAGTCCGTCCTTCCGTCCATCCTTCCAGTTCGTCCTTCCAGTCCGTCCTTCCTTCCGTCCATCCTTCCAGTCCGTCCTTCCAGTCCGTCCTTCCAGTCCGTCCTTCCGTCCATCCTTCCAGTCCGTCCTTCCGTCCAATCCTTCCAGTCCGTCCTTCCGTCCAATCCTTCCAGTCCGTCCTTCCGTCCAATCCTTCCAGTCCGTCCTTCCTTCCAGTCCGTCCTTCCGTCCGTCCTTCCAGTCCGTCCTTCCGTCCGTCCTTCCAGTCCGTCCTTCCAGTCCGTCCTTCCAGTCCGTCCTTCCAGTCCGTCCTTCCAGTCCGTCCTTCCGTCCGTCCTTCCAGTCCATCCTTCCGTCCATCCTTCCAGTCCATCCTTCCAGTCCGTCCTTCCAGTCCGTCCTTCCAGTCCGTCCTTCCGTCCATCCTTCCAGTCCGTCCTTCCGTCCATCCTTCCGTCCATCCTTCCGTCCATCCTTCCAGTCCGTCATTCCGTCCATCCTTCCAGTCCGTCATTCCGTCCATCCTTCCAGTCCGTCATTCCGTCCGTCCTTCCAGTCCGTCCTTCCGTCCGTCCTTCCAGTCCGTCCTTCCGTCCGTCCTTCCAGTCCGTCCTTCCAGTCCGTCCTTCCGTCCATCCTTTCGTCCATCCAGTCCATCCAGTCCATCCAGTCCATCCAGTCCATCCAGTCCATCCAGTCCATCCAGTCCATCCAGTCCATCCAGTCCATCCAGTCCATCCAGTCCATCCAGTCCATCCAGTCCATCCAGTCCATCCAGTCCATCCAGTCCATCCAGTCCATCCAGTCCATCCAGTCCATCCAGTCCATCCAGTCCATCCCAGTCCATCCCAGTCCATCCCAGTCCAGTCCAGTCCATCCAGTCCATCCAGTCCATCCAGTCCATCCAGTCCATCCAGTCCATCCAGTCCATCCAGTCCATGGAGGATCTGTGAACAAAAAGGAGAAATAAATACAAGAGAGGGTATTCAGTATTAGAAAGTATGTAACAAGTTGTAAAAAGAACCAAAAAGGTGCATGTTGTAAATGCACATAAGGAACCTTGAGTAATTTAGATTTAACTTCAAAAAGCAGGCCAGGCATATTATGTACATCAACATAGGAGGACCATTATGATTACAAGCCTAAGCTTGTTAGCCTTGGCCGGCAGTCTACCTGAAATTGGTGAAATTTGAAGATTGGTGAAAAAGGCGTGGAAGCTTTAAGAAATGCGTCGAAGAATGCAGCAGATTGTTTTAAATGAAAAGAATTTAAAGAATCCACAGAAGAATTCGAACTAGAAGTTAGCATTAGAGTTAGCGTTAGATTTAGCGTTAGAGTTAGCGTTAGAGTTAGCGTTAGAGTTAGCGTTAGAGTTAGCGTTAGAGTTAGAGTTAGCGTTAGCGTTAGCATTAGCGTTAGCGTTAGCGTTAGAGTTAGCGTTAGAGTCTGTCCTTCCGTCCGTCCTTCCGTCCATCCTTCCTTCCTTCGTTCCGTCCTTCCGTCCATCCTTCCGTCCATCCTTCCTTCCTTCGTTCCGTCCTTCCGTCCATCCTTCCGTCCATCCTTCCTTCCTTCGTTCCGTCCTTCGTTCCGTCCTTCCTTCCGTCCTTCCGTCCTTCCGTCCGTCCTTCCGTCCTTCCGTCCTTCCGTCCTTTCTTCCGTCCTTCCTTCCTTCCGTCCTTCCGTCCATCCAGTCCATCCAGTCCATCCAGTCCTTCCGTTCCTTCAGTTCCTTCCGTCCTTCCGTCCTTACGTCCTTCCGTCCTTCCGTCCTTACGTCCTTACGTCCTTCCGTCCTTCCGTCCTTCCGTCCTTCCTTCCTTCCTTCCGTCCTTCCGTCCTTCCTTCCGTCCTTCCTTCCGTCCTTCCGTCCTTCCGTCCTTCCTTCCGTCCTCCAGTCCATCCAGTCCATCCAGTCCATCCAGTCCATCCAGTCCATCCAGTCCTTCCAGTCCGTCCTTCCGTCCATCCTTCCAGTCCGTCCTTCCGTCCATCCTTCCAGTCCGTCCTTCCGTCCATCCTTCCAATCCGTCCTTCCGTCCATCCTTCCAGTCCGTCCTTCCGTCCATCCTTCCAGTCCGTCTTTCCGTCCTTCCTTCCAGTCCGTCCTTCCAGTCCGTCCTTCCGTCCATCCTTCCAGTCCGTCCTTCCGTCCATCCTTCCAGTCCGTCCATCCTTCCGTCCATCCTTCCAGTCCGTCCATCCTTCCGTCCATCCTTCCAGTCCGTCCTTCCGTCCATCCTTCCAGTCCGTCCATCCTTCCAGTCCGTCCTTCCGTCTATCCTTCCAGTCCGTCCTTCCGTCCATCCTTCCAGTCCGTCCTTCCGTCCATCCTTCCAGTCCGTCCTTCCGTCCATCCTTCCAGTCCGTCCTTCCGTCCGTCCATCCTTCCAGTCCGTCCTTCCGTCCATCCTTCCAGTCCGTCCTTCCGTCCATCCTTCCAGTCCGTCCTTCCGTCCATCCTTCCAGTCCGTCCTTCCGTCCATCCTTCCAGTCCGTCCTTCCGTCCATCCTTCCAGTCCGTCCTTCCGTCCATCCTTCCAGTCCGTCCTTCCGTCCATCCTTCCAGTCCGTCCTTCCGTCCATCCTTCCAGTCCGTCCTTCCGTCCATCCTTCCAGTCCGTCCTTCCGTCCATCCTTCCAGTCCGTCCTTCCGTCCATCCTTCCAGTCCGTCCTTCCGTCCATCCTTCCAGTCCGTCCTTCCGTCCATCCTTCCAGTCCGTCCTTCCGTCCATCCTTCCAGTCCGTCCTTCCGTCCATCCTTCCAGTCCGTCCTTCCGTCCATCCTTCCAGTCCGTCCTTCCGTCTATCCTTCCAGTCCGTCCTTCCGTCCATCCTTCCAGTCCGTCCTTCCGTCCATCCTTCCAGTTCGTCCTTCCAGTCCGTCCTTCCTTCCGTCCATCCTTCCAGTCCGTCCTTCCAGTCCGTCCTTCCAGTCCGTCCTTCCGTCCATCCTTCCAGTCCGTCCTTCCGTCCAATCCTTCCAGTCCGTCCTTCCGTCCAATCCTTCCAGTCCGTCCTTCCGTCCAATCCTTCCAGTCCGTCCTTCCTTCCAGTCCGTCCTTCCGTCCGTCCTTCCAGTCCGTCCTTCCGTCCGTCCTTCCAGTCCGTCCTTCCAGTCCGTCCTTCCAGTCCGTCCTTCCGTCCAATCCTTCCAGTCCGTCCTTCCTTCCAGTCCGTCCTTCCGTCCGTCCTTCCAGTCCGTCCTTCCGTCCGTCCTTCCAGTCCGTCCTTCCGTCCGTCCTTCCAGTCCGTCCTTCCGTCCTTCCGTCCATCCTTCCAGTCCTTCCGTCCATCCTTCCAGTCCGTCCTTCCGTCCATCCTTCCAGTCCGTCCTTCCGTCCATCCTTCCAGTCCGTCCTTCCGTCCATCCTTCCAGTTCGTCCTTCCAGTCCGTCCTTCCTTCCGTCCATCCTTCCAGTCCGTCCTTCCAGTCCGTCCTTCCAGTCCGTCCTTCCG
This sequence comes from Crossaster papposus, assembly GCA_037893245.1. Lineage (NCBI taxonomy): Eukaryota > Metazoa > Echinodermata > Asteroidea > Velatida > Solasteridae > Crossaster > Crossaster papposus. The sequence goes on along the minus strand of JBAIAA010001813.1, from coordinate 5,009 downwards.
TCCATCCTTCCAGTCCGTCCTTCCGTCCAATCCTTCCAGTCCGTCCTTCCGTCCAATCCTTCCAGTCCGTCCTTCCGTCCAATCCTTCCAGTCCGTCCTTCCTTCCAGTCCGTCCTTCCGTCCGTCCTTCCAGTCCGTCCTTCCGTCCGTCCTTCCAGTCCGTCCTTCCAGTCCGTCCTTCCAGTCCGTCCTTCCAGTCCGTCCTTCCAGTCCGTCCTTCCGTCCGTCCTTCCAGTCCATCCTTCCGTCCATCCTTCCAGTCCATCCTTCCAGTCCGTCCTTCCAGTCCGTCCTTCCAGTCCGTCCCTCCGTCCATCCTTCCAGTCCGTCCTTCCGTCCATCCTTCCGTCCATCCTTCCGTCCATCCTTCCAGTCCGTCATTCCGTCCATCCTTCCAGTCCGTCATTCCGTCCATCCTTCCAGTCCGTCATTCCGTCCATCCTTCCAGTCCGTCCTTCCGTCCGTCCTTCCAGTCCGTCCTTCCGTCCGTCCTTCCAGTCCGTCCTTCCAGTCCGTCCTTCCGTCCATCCTTTCGTCCATCCAGTCCATCCAGTCCATCCAGTCCATCCAGTCCATCCAGTCCATCCAGTCCATCCAGTCCATCCAGTCCATCCAGTCCATCCAGTCCATCCAGTCCATCCAGTCCATCCAGTCCATCCAGTCCATCCAGTCCATCCAGTCCATCCAGTCCATCCAGTCCATCCAGTCCATCCAGTCCATCCAGTCCATCCCAGTCCATCCCAGTCCATCCCAGTCCAGTCCAGTCCATCCAGTCCATCCAGTCCATCCAGTCCATCCAGTCCATCCAGTCCATCCAGTCCATCCAGTCCATGGAGGATCTGTGAACAAAAAGGAGAAATAAATACAAGAGAGGGTATTCAGTATTAGAAAGTATGTAACAAGTTGTAAAAAGAACCAAAAAGGTGCATGTTGTAAATGCACATAAGGAACCTTGAGTAATTTAGATTTAACTTCAAAAAGCAGGCCAGGCATATTATGTACATCAACATAGGAGGACCATTATGATTACAAGCCTAAGCTTGTTAGCCTTGGCCGGCAGTCTACCTGAAATTGGTGAAATTTGAAGATTGGTGAAAAAGGCGTGGAAGCTTTAAGAAATGCGTCGAAGAATGCAGCAGATTGTTTTAAATGAAAAGAATTTAAAGAATCCACAGAAGAATTCGAACTAGAAGTTAGCATTAGAGTTAGCGTTAGATTTAGCGTTAGAGTTAGCGTTAGAGTTAGCGTTAGAGTTAGCGTTAGAGTTAGCGTTAGAGTTAGCGTTAGAGTTAGAGTTAGAGTTAGCGTTAGCGTTAGCATTAGCGTTAGCGTTAGCGTTAGAGTTAGCGTTAGAGTCTGTCCTTCCGTCCGTCCTTCCGTCCATCCTTCCTTCCTTCGTTCCGTCCTTCCGTCCATCCTTCCGTCCATCCTTCCTTCCTTCGTTCCGTCCTTCCGTCCATCCTTCCGTCCATCCTTCCTTCCTTCGTTCCGTCCTTCGTTCCGTCCTTCCTTCCGTCCTTCCGTCCTTCCGTCCGTCCTTCCGTCCTTCCGTCCTTCCGTCCTTCCGTCCTTTCTTCCGTCCTTCCTTCCTTCCTTCCGTCCTTCCGTCCATCCAGTCCATCCAGTCCATCCAGTCCTTCCGTTCCTTCAGTTCCTTCCGTCCTTCCGTCCTTACGTCCTTCCGTCCTTCCGTCCTTACGTCCTTACGTCCTTACGTCCTTCCGTCCTTCCGTCCTTCCGTCCTTCCGTCCTTCCTTCCTTCCTTCCGTCCTTCCGTCCTTCCTTCCGTCCTTCCTTCCGTCCTTCCGTCCTTCCGTCCTTCCTTCCGTCCTCCAGTCCATCCAGTCCATCCAGTCCATCCAGTCCATCCAGTCCATCCAGTCCATCCAGTCCATCCAGTCCATCCAGTCCATCCAGTCCATCCAGTCCATCCAGTCCATCCAGTCCTTCCGTCCTTCCGTCCATCCTTCCAGTCCGTCCTTCCGTCCATCCTTCCAGTCCGTCCTTCCGTCCATCCTTCCAGTCCGTCCTTCCGTCCATCCTTCCAGTCCGTCCTTCCGTCCATCCTTCCAGTCCGTCCTTCCGTCCATCCTTCCAGTCCGTCCTTCCGTCCATCCTTCCAGTCCGTCCTTCCGTCCATCCTTCCAGTCCGTCCTTCCGTCCATCCTTCCAGTCCGTCCTTCCGTCCATCCTTCCAGTCCGTCCTTCCGTCCATCCTTCCAGTCCGTCCTTCCGTCCATCCATCCAGTCCGTCCTTCCGTCCATCCATCCAGTCCGTCCTTCCGTCCATCCTTCCAGTCCGTCCTTCCGTCCATCCTTCCAGTCCGTCCTTCCGTCCATCCTTCCAGTCCGTCCTTCCGTCCATCCTTCCAGTCCGTCCTTCCGTCCATCCTTCCAGTCCGTCCTTCCGTCCATCCTTCCAGTCCGTCCTTCCGTCCATCCTTCCAGTCCGTCCTTCCGTCCATCCTTCCAGTCCGTCCTTCCGTCCATCCTTCCAGTCCGTCCTTCCGTCCATCCTTCCAGTCCGTCCTTCCGTCCATCCTTCCAGTCCGTCCTTCCGTCCATCCTTCCAGTCCGTCCTTCCGTCCATCCTTCCAGTCCGTCCTTCCGTCCATCCTTCCAGTCCGTCCTTCCGTCCATCCTTCCAGTCCGTCCTTCCGTCCATCCTTCCAGTCCGTCCTTCCGTCCATCCTTCCAGTCCGTCCTTCCGTCCATCCTTCCAGTCCGTCCTTCCGTCCATCCTTCCAGTCCGTCCTTCCGTCCATCCTTCCAGTCCGTCCTTCCGTCCATCCTTCCAGTCCGTCCTTCCGTCCATCCTTCCAGTCCGTCCTTCCGTCCATCCTTCCAGTCCGTCCTTCCGTCCATCCTTCCAGTCCGTCCTTCCGTCCATCCTTCCAGTCCGTCCTTCCGTCCATCCTTCCAGTCCGTCCTTCCGTCCATCCTTCCTTCCGTCCATCCTTCCAGTCCGTCCTTCCGTCCATCCTTCCAGTCCGTCCTTCCGTCCATCCTTCCAGTCCGTCCTTCCGTCCATCCTTCCAGTCCGTCCTTCCGTCCATCCTTCCAGTCCGTCCTTCCGTCCATCCTTCCAGTCCGTCCTTCCGTCCATCCTTCCAGTCCGTCCTTCCGTCCATCCTTCCAGTCCGTCCTTCCGTCCATCCTTCCAGTCCGTCCTTCCGTCCATCCTTCCAGTCCGTCCTTCCGTCCATCCTTCCAGTCCGTCCTTCCGTCCATCCTTCCAGTCCGTCCTTCCGTCCATCCTTCCAGTCCGTCCTTCCGTCCATCCTTCCAGTCCGTCCTTCCGTCCATCCTTCCAGTCCGTCCTTCCGTCCATCCTTCCAGTCCGTCCTTCCGTCCATCCTTCCAGTCCGTCCTTCCGTCCATCCTTCCAGTCCGTCCTTCCGTCCATCCTTCCAGTCCGTCCTTCCGTCCATCCTTCCAGTCCGTCCTTCCGTCCATCCTTCCAGTCCGTCCTTCCGTCCATCCTTCCAGTCCGTCCTTCCGTCCATCCTTCCAGTCCGTCCTTCCGTCCATCCTTCCAGTCCGTCCTTCCGTCCATCCTTCCAGTCCGTCCTTCCGTCCATCCTTCCAGTCCGTCCTTCCGTCCATCCTTCCAGTCCGTCCTTCCGTCCATCCTTCCAGTCCGTCCTTCCGTCCTTCCGTCCATCCTTCCAGTCCGTCCTTCCGTCCATCCTTCCAGTCCGTCCTTCCGTCCATCCTTCCAGTCCGTCCTTCCGTCCATCCTTCCAGTCCGTCCTTCCGTCCATCCTTCCAGTCCGTCCTTCCGTCCATCCTTCCAGTCCCTCCTTCCGTCCATCCTTCCAGTCCGTCCTTCCGTCCATCCTTCCAGTCCGTCCTTCCGTCCATCCTTCCAGTCCGTCCTTCCGTCCATCCTTCCAGTCCGTCCTTCCGTCCATCCTTCCAGTCCGTCCTTCCGTCCATCCTTCCAGTCCGTCCTTCCGTCCATCCTTCCAGTCCGTCCTTCCGTCCATCCTTCCAGTCCGTCCTTCCGTCCATCCTTCCAGTCCGTCTTTCCGTCCTTCCTTCCAGTCCGTCCTTCCAGTCCGTCCTTCCGTCCATCCTTCCAGTCCGTCCTTCCGTCCATCCTTCCAGTCCGTCCATCCTTCCGTCCATCCTTCCAGTCCGTCCATCCTTCCGTCCATCCTTCCAGTCCGTCCTTCCGTCCAGTCCGTCCTTCCGTCCATCCTTCCAGTCCGTCCTTCCGTCCATCCTTCCAGTCCGTCCTTCCGTCCATCCTTCCAGTCCGTCCTTCCGTCCATCCTTCCAGTCCGTCCTTCCGTCCATCCTTCCAGTCCGTCCTTCCGTCCGTCCATCCTTCCAGTCCGTCCTTCCGTCCATCCTTCCAGTCCGTCCTTCCGTCCATCCTTCCAGTCCGTCCTTCCGTCCATCCTTCCAGTCCGTCCTTCCGTCCATCCTTCCAGTCCGTCCTTCCGTCCATCCTTCCAGTCCGTCCTTCCGTCCATCCTTCCAGTCCGTCCTTCCGTCCATCCTTCCAGTCCGTCCTTCCGTCCATCCTTCCAGTCCGTCCTTCCGTCCATCCTTCCAGTCCGTCCTTCCGTCCATCCTTCCAGTCCGTCCTTCCGTCCATCCTTCCAGTCCGTCCTTCCGTCCATCCTTCCAGTCCGTCCTTCCGTCCATCCTTCCAGTCCGTCCTTCCGTCCATCCTTCCAGTCCGTCCTTCCGTCCATCCTTCCAGTCCGTCCTTCCGTCCATCCTTCCAGTCCGTCCTTCCGTCTATCCTTCCAGTCCGTCCTTCCGTCCATCCTTCCAGTCCGTCCTTCCGTCCAATCCTTCCAGTCCGTCCTTCCTTCCAGTCCGTCCTTCCGTCCGTCCTTCCAGTCCGTCCTTCCGTCCGTCCTTCCAGTCCGTCCTTCCGTCCGTCCTTCCAGTCCGTCCTTCCAGTCCGTCCTTCCGTCCTTCCGTCCATCCTTCCAGTCCTTCCGTCCATCCTTCCAGTCCGTCCTTCCGTCCATCCTTCCAGTCCGTCCTTC